>LZPO01066438.1:145590-162349 GCA_001675575.1 Neotoma lepida | reverse complement strand
CTGTACATTATCACCTGTAATCATTCTACTGTATATAAAACATAGAAATTATTTCTGTTACTTATTTGTGTCTTTGTATANCCCCTCCTCAGCCTCTAGTGACAACCATTCAACTATTTAATTTCTAGGAGAGCAACTTTGTTTGTTTGCTTTTTCGGGCAGGGTCTCACTCTACAGCCTTAGCTGGCCTGGGATTCCTACAGATCTGCCTATTTCTGCCTCCTACATGCTAGGAGTAGAGGCATGTACCACCAAGCCCTGCCTGAGATCAACTTTTAAAATATTTCACAAGTGAATGAGATCATATGGTACTTGTCTCTGTTTGTGACTTATTTTACATTTCCAATTCCATGTTGTGGCAAATGACACAACTTTATTTTATTTTTTTATGGTAGAATAGTATTATGTTGTATGTTTGTCATATTTTCCTTATTCATCAGTGGGTGGACACTTAGATTGCTTCTATATCTTCATTATTATAAAAACTGTTGCAATAAGTAATTAGGTAATTTTTGAGAAAGAATTACCTATCCATCAGTGATGGCAATTCTTGGTTGTCAACTTGACTAATCTGGAACATTACCTATCTATCTTTATGTCTCTCTGTCTATCTATCTATCTATCTATCTATCTATCTATCTATCTATCTATCTATATTCATTCTATATACTCAGTTACTCTAGAGAGCCCTGATTAATACACAATCCCTCTCCATTAGATCAAGCCTCCTATTCTTCACAGCAGAGTACAAACTCCACATAAAAGGAAATAACTTCTCTAAGGCATAAAATGTCTTTTAAATAAATTATTAAATTTTCACTTAGAATTTCATGCAAGTCAATAATTAAAAAATTTAAACCTGGGGGCTAGAGAGATGGCTTGGAGTTGAAAGCACTTCCTGCTCTTCCAGAAGATTCCAGTTCTGCTCCCATTAGCCATATTGGATAGCTCACAACAGTCTGTAAGCTGTTCCCAGCACCAGGGAATCTGATGTCCTCTTCTGGCCTCCCTGGGTACTAGCACTTAGGTGTACACACATACATACACACACACATCACACACACATCACACACACGCACTTAAACTTGGCTTTCTAATTAAACCAGAGTAGATAGGCCACATGGACATCCTTTCTGTCCTGAGATCCCACTAAAATGTTATTAAAGGAATTTAAATGGTTCATGAGGGAGAGGATGGTGGCAGAAGAGACATCAGTGGAGAAAAAGGAAAAGTGGATGTTTATGTCATAACTGTGGAGAGCCATGTAGAAGGTGCTCATGAGAAAAAGTGTGGAGTATGTGAGGCTGACAAAGAATAGGGAAGAGGTGAAGGAGTCCTAGGGTGGTGGGTGGTAGTACAGGAGCAAACTGAGAGGCAGCTTGTCTAGAAGGCACAGCAGGACAGTACTCCCTGTCAGGTTGATCCATGATCTTATCTGAGTGTTTGGAAGAGGCTTAACAAAAGGGACCAAGTCTAAATATCAAGCAGAGTAAACTGGTTAAAACAAAACCAAAGGCAGGAATTGAGCATGGGAAAAAGGAGAAGAGGGTTGGGAGGAAGGGTAAAAGAGGAAAAAGTACTTAGTTTTAAAGCTTTAGAGTCTAAGAACTACAATATGTGAAGAAAGAGAAGATAATTTAGGGCCTGGCATAGAGCAATTTGCAGCCTTAGCACGGGCAGCACTTTAAAAAGAATGATTGCTTCCTCTAATAAAAAATGTGAACAGATGTTAATTTATGTAATTTCTGTTTTGTCTTTTTGGTGGGGGTGGGGGATCGAAGTCAGGGTTTCCTGTATGCTAATCACAATGCTATACATAGTCCTATATGCTTTTTAAGAAAAGTTTTATTTTTAATCATTTTTCTTTATATGTATATCTGTGGGAGTATATGCCACATGTGGGCATGCCTGTGGAGGCCAGAAGAAAACATCAGATNCTCAGGATCTGGAATTACAGATGGTTGTGAGCTGCTGGATGTGGGTGATGGTTTGGATTCTTGGTTTCAGTCATCTTATCTTGATTGGAAACTTAAATTTGTTATCTTTGTAACAGCTGAGGGGTCAGCAATGNTGTTCGACCAAATTAACCTGTCTTCATAGAGTGATGAAAGCAAGCTTCAGGCTGGACAGGGTGTCTCACCTGAAATCTCAGCACTCAAGAGGCAGAGGCAAGTGGATGTCTGTAAGTTTGGTGCTAGCCTGGTCTACATAGACCATTTCAGGCCAACCTGGGCTATATATTGAATCTCTGTCTCAAATAAATAACAACAAAACAACAACCAAGCTTCAGGGTATTGCTCCTGGGTCTTAGGACAGTGCACCTCTTGATTAGGAGGTTCATAACACTTGTGCCTTCTGGGAGCACACTCTCAAACTCTTCAGTTGAGCTGAGGAGGCTTCCACATAATCTAGCGTGGGCACAGCCTGATTTTTTGTTGAACACTTTATAAATTAACTGCTTCAACCAGACACAGCTGCGAGTTAAATGCTCTGGACAGCCCTAGGCACAGCTCAGTGTTTCCTGTTTTCTGTCAAGCTCTGAAGGACCAGCAGACCTGACCACGCCTCCCAGCTCAGCATCAGCTGGCTCCTCAGTCATTGTCCACCTTCCCAGCTCATTTGTGTCTGGCTCTGTGATACAGATCTGTGTTTGACAGAGCTGCCTGGGAAAATCCTTCCTCGTGATTATTCTCAATGTCATAATGGATTCACTTCCTTTAAACACAATTTTCAAAAGCTGATTTAAATTTTCAGAAAACTTAATGCTNATTCTTTTTTGCCAAAATTTAGGTTTGGTCTAACAAAAATGATTTCTGAGAAAAACCTTGTAATCATGAACACATTTTGTCTCTGGAGATATCAACTTCCTTTACTTCTTACTATCATCTATTCTTTGATTCTGCTGCCAACTCTTCACAAAGTGGTGTTGGTTGGTTGGTTTGGCACGAACAGGCAGATGGGAGGGAGTAGAATAGGATTTTACTTTTAAAAATACTTATTATTATTATCATTGTTGTTATTAGCATTTATGTTTTTGTGTACACATTTGTAGGAGAACATAACTATGGGGGTGTAAGAACTGNTGCATGTAAAGGTCAGAGACCAACACTGGTGTTTTCCTCAGTCACTCCCGGCTCTTACCATTTGAGATGAGTGAACCCAGTGAACTTTCAGTGAACCCAGAGCTCACTGATTNGTTTAGACTGGGTGGCCAGCAAGGCCAGGAATCTTCCTGTCTCCATCTTCCTAGCACTAGGATCACAGGCATACACCAATGATTTGGCTTTTCATAGGGGTGCTGGGGATTTGAACTCAGGCCCCCATGCTTATGCTACAGGCACATTACTGACTNAATCATCTCCCCAGCCCCCTAATTTTTTAATATTATGAATATTTGTTAGAATTATGAGTGTTATTTGGTTTTCTGATGTTTATATGCCCAACTCTACCCTCAATAAACTTTAATAGACCCACAAAGGGGGACTGGGACTGGGTTATACCTACTTTTGTAGCCCCACAANCTAGAACAACCGACTAAATAGGCATTTAACACATTGATTGACACTAGATTCTTCTATTTCTCCCTTTAGTAGTGAGTTCTGGACCACCTATGAATCTAATTGTCTAGACTGTAAACCTTTATGTCAACCATCACCCTAAGTAACTCCTGCTCCCTTGGAACCTTCAAGGTGACACTAAGTCTAACTAACTATCAGCTTAAAGGTTCCTCCCCCTTCATGTCTGCTAGCCATGTACATATACTGTACCAGCTGTCCTGTGCCTAGACTCTTGCCATAGACAGCCTTTCCCCAAGCTTTTGGGTTCCCCATTGCCCTCACCTGGGCTGTAAGAAAAGCCAAATTAAAATGGAAGTCTTATCGGTCTCTCTTCTGCTTCAGAACTGTCAGTGTCCATCAGCTAAGGAACAAGCCAAGATTTCTACACTGCAGNAGAGTCTTCCTCTCATCTTGGTCTCTGCCAAATCATCTATGCTGATTTCCTTTATTTATATACTCTGGACAGACTTTCTGCCTAAAATCACCAAAACTCTAGTTATGTCTTAAACACAGTATCTATGTGGTGCATGTGTGCTCGAGGGGGATGGGGGTGGGGTGGGTTGATAGGAAAGTGGGGGGGTCAATGGTTGTCATGGTCTCAGTGATCATTGGCTTTGAAAGTAACCTTAGGAAAGTTTTCCTTGATAGTAAATACTTTTTCCATGAAAATTTCATTGCTTCAANATGATTCTTATTCTCTTGTCTGGCCAATCCCCAGGATGAACAGACTAAAGCAAGGCAGGCACATGGATTCACTTAGCTGTTCAGCTGATTATCTGGCAGTTCCTTACTGAGCCCCAGGTTTGTGTTGAACACTGCTGAGAGATGAGCATACATTGTGAAAGAGCAAATGGGGCCTCTGTTCTCAGCATGCTTGCAGCAAGATGAAAGACATAAAGTACCCCTGCAAGAAGATGCCTAAGAGATGAATGAAGACAGTTCAACAAGGAACATGATCATTTCATTTCTACATGGAGAACCCGTCTCATTCTCTGTTGATCCAAATTTACAAAGCCAAAATACTCAACTTCTGACCCCATTCCTCATCATCATTCTGGGATGACAGCACAAGCTCCTGGAATGAAACTCACATTGCCTACGGTGATCTTCAGAATGGACCGCATGTTCCTCTCTGTATCCTTAGGCTACACTTTCAAGAATGAATATCCCAGCTTCTCTAGGGACCATGCAAATGCCCCAAATGCCTTCAAGAAGTTCCTGGAAGCTGGATGTGGTGGCACACGCCTTTAATCCCAGCATTTGGGAGACAGAGGCAGTAGGTTTCTGTGAGTTTGAGGCCAGCCTGGTCTACATACTGAGTTCTAGGACAGACAGAGCTACATAGTGAGACCCCGGCCTCACCCCTCACCTTCAAAAAAGAGTTCATGGAGGACTTTTAGATTCCTTTTTTGACTTGAACTATGACTTTCTCAATAATTCCTATGTTTAAAACAAAATAAGGCATTTTAATTCTCTTTTTTCTCTCAGGTCATTTTCCCAATACCACTTCACCTCATTTATACCCTTTCTCAAATAAAGGGGTTGGGAGGACGAAGAGGGAAAGGGGGTGTTTTCCAGATTCAGTGTTTTCTACTGAAATAATTTATTAAACATTGTTATGCCGTATGCTTTTAAAATATATAAATGACATAAAATAATTTGTTAGAAACATTGTGGATTTTTTTTTTTTAATTTTCATTAAACAACGTCTCCAGGCTCCAACAGGAGTATTTTTCCCATGAGGACATTTGTCATTCACTTACATCCTGAATTCTTTTGTAAGTGTGTTCTACCCATACAATTTCATTGAAACCCCTGTAATCTAAGTGGGTACTGTCATTTTCAGGGCACAGTGGCCCTTCCACATTTCTAATCATTATTGCTTAGATGTGGGCCACTTTTGGGGCCACCCATTTTCCTATTCAGTCTGGATGCATTACTGGCAGTGACCCTATTCTTAGCTCCAAGGGTGGGCACCTGTGACCTGATCTCAAGCAACTCAACACAGATCCAGGGGTAGGAATCCTTACAGATTCTCATCAGAGCCAACTGGAAATAATCCTTGCAGTGGACTGGAATTCCCAGAAAGAGAAAAGTCTTTCTCTTTCTTCAGACTTAAACCCAAATAGATAGAAGTCGAGACTGCCTGCTGTTATCTTGTGACAGTGAGAAGGCATTTCAGAAACTAGAGCTCAAACAAGAAGCAGTACAAAGAGATGGATGAAAAGAAAAGCTGTGTCTGACTCCGTTAACTGAGCTCCTGGATACAACCATACCCATAACCATACCCAACAATGGACCTTGAACCTTAGAGCTGGGTTAATAAATGGTCCTTTACTTCAGTCAGGTTATAGTTTGGTGACTGTCATTTATAACAAGAACAGCAACAATTCATACGTCATTAAAAAAGTTCAGTGATTGACACCCATCAAATGTAATCATTCTCTTCCGCAAATATGTACTTTTACATAATTTTACCCATTTTTTCCTGATTCTCTCTTGAATCCCTTCTAGTTTATGAAGTTATAGAATTTTAGGCTTAGAACGGACAGAGTAACAAAATTAATGCTTGCTAGGTTCTAAGGCACAGTTTGTGTATCTAAATGTCTGTAAAAAGCATAGATGTACATACTACAGTTATGTTTAGAATGCTAAGTTATTGATTAAAATGCTAAAACAGAGATGTCATATGAAGGAAAATAGTTTCAAATTTGATTCCATGTTATCATTTCCACACTGATCGTAAGATATGAATATCAATGACATCTCACAAAAAGATTTTTTAAAATAATGCCTCTTATTTAAGTTAGAAAAAAAAAACAAGTGTGTTACTGCATTTTTATACTTGCAATCTTTCTGGAAAACAATTAAATTGCCTTGCTAACCCAGTTTTTATAAAGCAAAGACCTAGAAAATACAATAAAACTGACCATAATTTCCAAGAAGAACTGAGAGGTGTGAGGCTGTGGCTATTTGAAATCATATCAGAAAGCAGAATTTATGGCCCTATGAGTTATGGAAAAGGAAATTGAATTGTGTTTTATTTTTAAACACAACCACTAAAAAGGTGTTTCCATGGTAACAAGGTCAATACCAGCAGCTGTTACAGACCTGCCTGTCTTCTGATAGTGGGTTTAAAGATCTTTTTTCAAATGCCATTTTAGAAGACCTAGGGGGAGAGAAATCTACAGCTTTTCTGATCGCTCCTCTGAACTGGAAATGAAGAAAAGCACACATGGTGTATTGGATTCCTCATGTTTTATGGATGGTAAGCATCCAGGCTTGTTTTATTTTCAGAAAGAAGCCTGCTTGACTAGCTTCTGTGCCAACCTGTACACAGATTTCATTAGCCTGACTGTAAACAGGGCAAGCAGAAGTTGTTTGCAGAACTATTCAAACAGAAATAAAGGGTGGCACCGTATGAGAGAACATACTTCTTAGACATCTAAATATTGGAAGAGTTAAGCAAATACCCCCCCCCATTATTGTAAAGACTCAGTCTCAGATAAATTATTATATCATCAGTTGAGGAAATTAAGGCTACATTTTGTTTGGGACCAAAACAAACAAATTGCTCTTTAAGCTCTGTGGCCACAACATCAGCTCATTTAGCTTGACAGGAAGTGCTCGTCCCCCCCCCCATAGTTATCCACACAGTGTTATTTTCCCCACTAAACTGGAAGACCCTTGAGAGCAAAGACGTTTCATTTCTTTTTGTATTAATAATGATCTGTCACATGACACTTTCTGTATTTAAAAAAACCTGAAAAACACAAATGAAGAATGACTCATCAACCAGACAACATCGGCTGGAAAGAAAAACGTCTGGTGTCATTTAGGGAATGAGGTGCAGCTGGGATACGCTTGTGGCCAGTCTCTGGGTCAGAGGCTGTCTCGCTTCTTGCTCATGGACACTTGAACTGTTCCATAAGGAGTCCAGTTGCCTGGCCCCTAGACGGATGAGTCAGAACCTCTGTGGGTGGGGCCCTGGCACCCCAGTCCTTCTAGCTAGTTAAGTTAGTATAATGTGCAGTGGAGATGGGGATCAATGTTTGCCCCTTCTGGAGCATAATTGAGTTCTGAGTTCTGATTCATTGACTTCTTAAGTTTCCTAATTTTCCCTCTACCTTTTCCCCTCTTTGATATCACCTCATTGTGTTATATATACCTAGTCTATAAAACCTTTTATTATAATATGGCTACTTAGAATCATTTTGTACATAAATTTTTCAATCATTATAGTTAAGCCTCATATAATTACCATTTGCCGAAATTACTACTTATTGTATTATTTAATGCATGGATTATCTCTTTGTTCTTGTAACTCAGTTTTTGAAAACCAAGATGGAATTTAGTATCAGTGCAATAAATACTGAATAAGAAGCAACAGAACTGGCCATACACTTCTGTCTTTCCACGTGTGCATTTCCTGAGCCTAAAATGT
Organism: Neotoma lepida; assembly: GCA_001675575.1. NCBI lineage: Eukaryota > Metazoa > Chordata > Mammalia > Rodentia > Cricetidae > Neotoma > Neotoma lepida. The sequence goes on along the minus strand of LZPO01066438.1, from coordinate 154,348 downwards.
CTTTTATCCTCTTATCTGTCTAAAAAAGTTCTAGTCCATCTTTCAAGATATCAAGATACTGCATTGTTCCGTCTTTGAGAAAGCTCTCCTAGATCCAAGGAGGTCATGAAGCCCTGGTTTGGGCAATGCCTTTGCCCCCTTTTGTGTTTTCACGTCACAGTTATCACATTGTACTGAATTTATTTTTCTTCTGTTTTTAAATCATCCAACTGATGAACAATGTGTAGCAGACACGGATCTAGACAATATATTGCCCCTTTCTTCCAGGACACAGGACAATCCCCAGAACCAATAGGTGCTCGATGAGTGCTCGCTGAAAGAAGGGATAAATGAGCACATTGAAGCTGAACCAAACCAAATACATTTCAATGCTGCTAAGGGCACGTAAGGCTGGACTCTTTCCTTTCCCTCCCTCCCTCTTTCCCTGCCTTCCTTCCTTTTTTGGTTGTTGATCTTGGGAATTGACCTTTGGGTCCCCTTGCATTCTAGTCAGGCGCTCTTCCAAGGGGCTACTTCCCCAGCCATTGCCCCAATTCTTATGGTAAAGTTCTGGTATTTCAGGGTGACTATGTCTGACAAGAAGGCCTTTTGGAGGTAACAAGAGTCAGATGAGAGCAGGCAGGCAATAACCACAGAGCCAGCTGCCATGCGGGGACCTGTTGCAAGGGGATGAGGGACTCTACTAAAATCAAAGCATGTTGGCATCCTGGTTCTGACTCCCTATATACACGAGTTACATTTATTTATTTATTTATTTTTGGCAAGCTAAGAAGATTTTTTTTATAAGTATATTCTCTAAACAGCAACAATTAATCAAGAGGGAAACAAACTGCCTTGTGCACTGTGCTACCAATGAGATCTATCCACCAGGTCTCCCCTCCATCTTCCTTTTTAGAGACCACTCGTAGAAGACACAGTATTCCTTGCATTTGTTAAGACATGGCTGAAATTAATTTCTTTCTTGTATAGTACATGTCAGGTCCCTTGATGCATTTACTGACTGTAAAGCTTTCTCTGATTTTTCCAAGTACTCACTATGTGGTGTTTCTCATTGCTATGTGTACACAACCTCTTTCTTCCTTTCTTATTTTCTATTTTGAGACTGAGTCTCCTGTATCTCAGCTTGGCCTTGATATTGCTTCATAGTTGAAAATGACTTTGAACTCTTGATCTGGCTGGCCCCTCTCCTTGGGCCCTGTGATTATAGGCATGAGCCACCATATCTGGCTGTATTTTAATTGTGTATTTTTCTTATGTTCCTGAATATGCTATGTTTCAGCAAATATTGATGTAAAGTCAAAAGTACAATAACACTTACATGTTTGGCCCCAAGGAAACTGTCCTTGTCATTACAATTCCGAGAATTAGAGTTGTTAAAATTGTAGAAATGAAAGAGATCTGTGAAAAGAAACATGAAGACATCACCAGTAAAATGCAGATAATTTATTTAAAATAGTACATCGTGTTTATTAATTGGGTAAACTTATTCATAGATTGTTTTTATCCAGTTCCCTAAGTGGTTTATAACTTTATAGATCTTCCTTTACACTTGAGTGGGTATGTAACTACTTAACAGATTATAATCATCTCTGAGACCCAAACCAAGGATCCAGTGTCCACTGTGATTTTGCAGCAAAGCTTTAAGCCCTTTCTGTGACTTCCTGCACAGGATACAAAGTGAGTACTTTTAATTTATGAAAGTTAAAGTGAAAATATCTTTTTTTTCAGGCCCCATGTTAGTATTGAATTAAGCTGCTTTCTATCTATTGCTGCCTTTTCTATTTTTATCCCTCCCCTTTCCTTTCAACACAACATGCATACACCCATATCAATTCTTTTTTTAATGTCTGCCTTTCCCTCTCTGCTCTCTAGCTGCACTGGTCTATTTTTCCTGTGTGGTTTGCCCTTTGCTCTGTGTTTCTGTGTCTGTTCTTTGTCTTCCTCTCAGCACCGTGCCTATTCCATCTGGACTAAAACACAAGCTGCTGTGCTTGCGCCTGTGCTCCGGACACTCATTACATTAGGTTTGTGAATTGATTCTTTATTCAAAATGGATAAGCACATTTGAGATGGTTTATAGGATAAGTAAAAAGAAAAAGTCTCAAATTGCCTTTATTTCATGTGATTATCATTAACCTTGGGTTCTAAGTTTTTAATGTTTAATTTGAAATAAATATCTATGACAAGTTCCCTGGTCTTGTGAGGAACGGGGAGAACAATTAGCCAATTGAAGTTCACACAGCTAGAAGGTGGCAGGTAGAATTCAAAGCAAGCAGCCTACTCCAGAGAGAGCCTACCCTGGGCTTTGTTAATTGGGATGTCAGTATGGCACCTTCAAGAGACACATGGGGATTTAATATGTCCCTGGGCTTTGTTAATTGGGATGTCGGTATGGCACCTTCAAGAGACATGTGGGGATTTAATATGTTAAAGATTATCATTTTTTTCATGAATGTTTTGCTTTTAATTCTCAGAAGATAACATTTATGCATCTGTATTGAACTTGGGGAGTGAAAAAAATGCTTGATCATTCAGATTGCTGACACATAAAAAATGTGCTTTTTCTCACTCTTTCCTTTCTCTCCCTCTCTCTCTCTCTCTTTCTTGATATAATCTTACTATGAAGCTGGGCTAGCCTGGAATTATGTATAGAAGACGAGGTTGGCTTCAAACTCATAGAGATCTGTCTGCCTCTCCCTCCAGCTCCTGAATTATAGGTGCCCATTCTGCTCTCCCTTTTGGTACACCCTTGCTGGTCTCTGAATGGCTGCTAGGGATGGAAGGCCTTTGGTGAGAACACTCTCAAATGCTGGCTCTGTGTGCAACTCTGCCTGGAAGAAGGGACTTCATCAGGGGATGCACTATGTCAAACAAGGAAGGCAAGGGTAAAACGTGGTTGATGTGATGGGAATGTCTTTCTAAAAATGTGTTGCTCTGATTGGTTGATAAATAAAGCTGTTTGGCCAATGGTGAGGCAGAATAAGGTTAGGCAGGACATTCGAACTAGGGGAAGAGAAGCAGAAAGCAGAGCTGGGCAGACGTCATTCTGCCATCTAGAAAACAACATGTAACTGCACACAGGTAAAGCCACGTGAAACACGTGGCAACATTGATTTATAAAATGGGTTAATTTAAGATGTAAGAGCTAGCTAGCGAAAAGCCTGCCACGGCCATAGTTTAAAAATGATGTAAGCCTCTGTGTGTTTACTTGGGTCTACGGGGCCGCGGGATCTGGGTGGGACTGGACAAACTTTCGTCTACATTGATGGTTGCAGTTTTCAAAGCAGACTGTAAAAGCATCATGTGACTAACCCTTTTCAAAAACACATGATCAGGATGTTTAACCAGGTAGATATAGTACCAATTATATTTTGGGTAAAATAGAAACATTCCTTGGCAGTAAGAGAATAAAATACGAGCAGATAAAGGATAGTCTATGTAAATAAGGTTATGTGGTGAGTCAAATAATTATTTTGTTAATTTTATTATAAAGAATTTAGTACCATTGGCAAAATTCTCAACAATTGATCAATCAACAAATTGGTATTTAAATTCACTGAGTGGATAGCACTTGGGAGGCAGAGGCAGGCGGATCTCTGAGTTCAAGGCCAACCTGGTCTAACAGAGCTAGTTCCAGGACAGCCAGGGCTACATAGAGAAACCCTGCCTCGAAAAATTAAACAAAACAAAACAAAAAATTCACAGAGTGGAAACATGTATAATAGACATTGTAATTTACAAATAAAAATGTTTTACATCATTTAAGTGAGTCATCCTTACTTATAATTTGGTTTACTTTTCATTTTATCTGACACACAAAACATAACAATTATACAGATTAGGATATCACACAAAGTTTGTTATGTGTATATATTGTACAATGCTTAAATAAGATTAAACATTTATCTCTTCAAACACTTATTTCTTTGTCATACTTAGTTTAATTCAGCTGTTAAAATTATCTACAAAAAAGATGAGACACTTTTTTAATAAAGTAGACTTATTTAAATATAGCTTTCTGTATTTTCTAAATTGAAAATCCACTATCTGATATCAGATTATCTCCTTTAGGAAAGAAAAAGGGAGAACATATTTTATTCACATTTAACCATCAGTTTCCCCAAATGAGCTATTATTCACAGTTTGCTAAGCATACTTGTGATGACAGCTGAGTAGACTGTAGGTCCACAAAACTAATGGCTATTTAAAATGTGAAAATGGGGCTGGAAAGATGGCTCAGTGGTTAAGAGCACTGGCTGCTCCTACAGAGGACCTGGGTGGGACTCCCAGCACCTGCATGGCAGTTCACAACCTTCTGTAGCTCCAGCTCCAGGGGGTCTATTGCCCTCTGCTGGCTCCTACAGGTACACGGTGCTCATACATTCATGCAAGCAGAACACTCATATACATAAAAATAAAAATAAATAAATCTTTAAAATGTAAAAATTACCTTTCCAAGCTTTGCTATATCTCGGTACAATGACAGAGGCAGAGTAAATGTAACTGTTGAAACCACAATAATGAAGTGTCGACCAATAAACAAACTTCCAGGATCAACTAAAATATAGGAAATATTATTTAGTGTTTATAGATATAAATAACACATTGGTGACATTAACTACCTAAACATTTCATTATGAACAATGAGGTAAAAAAATAAATCATATATAAAGAGGATTTTGAACTAATAAACAAAAGAATCATGTTAAAACAGAAATATACCACAAAAATATAAATAAAAATAACCCAAGACTGAACCTATGCTTGATATGATGTCATAGAACTTTACATTCCTATGAATAGCTTCTTTAAAAATTATTTATTTGATCTTCATAGCTGTTTTGCTGTATGTATGTCTGTCCATCATTTGAATAGCTGATGCCCATGGAGACCAGAAGAGGATGTTGGATCTCCTAGAACTGGTTATAGATGGTTGTGAGCCACTACGTAGGTGCTAGGAATTGAACCCTGGTCCTCTGCAAGAGTAGCTCATGCTCTTAACAACTGAGCCATCCCTCTAGCCCCAGTAGCCTTGTAATCTGTTTCTCTGCTTCTAAACTACAAGCCAACATGCTCATCCTGCCTGAATTACTCTCATTGCCATGACATGGTAACATGTTGAACAGGAAGTGGGTTTGTGACACATGCTGAAATGTTACCTGACTGTGTTCACCGCAGCTTTTGTCCAATTGCCCCACAATGGAAACAACACAAATGTCCCCTGACTGACTGATGCACTAGCTTTTGTGGAATGCTCCTAACAATAGAAATATCAACAGACAGACTCCTGACAGAGTCTCGGGGAGTGACAGATCTCTGCTACACACAACCTGCTCAGTGCAAGAAGCCAGACTCAGAGAGCTACGTGGTTTTTTGTTTCTGTTTCTGTTTTTTTTTTTTTTTTTTTTTTTTTTTTTGATGGCATTTGCGTGGTATTCTGAAAAAAGGCAAACGTGCAATGAGAGAAATCAAATGGAAGTTACAAAAACGGCAACTTTTTTTTTTTATCTTTTTGGTTTTTCAAGACAAGGTTTCTCTGTGTAGTCCTGGCTGTCCTGGAACTCACTCTGTAGACCATGCTAGTCTAGAACTCAGAGATCTGTCTGCCTCTGCTTCTGGAGTGTTGAGATTATTAAAGGCATGTACCACTATGCCTGAAGAAAAATAGCTACTTTAAAAAATTAGTTAAAAACTAATTTAAATCTGTGTTCTAGGATGGACATGAATCTTGGGAACTGTAAGGTCTGTGAGGTAGTCCAACTCCATATTCAAATATTTTATTTGTAAATTATGAATTACATTATAACTATGAAAAATAAGTTAATTTAAACTCATCACATTTCTCATTTTTACCTACCTCCTGGGATTCTTTGAAAAACTTTGCTCAAAGTATCTCCAGTTATTATGTTGTAACTTATCATAGCTGAAAACACAGTGACAAGAATGGTCATTAGTCAGTCTGCACAGATTTTTACCTTGCATGTTCTGAACACTGGCAGTTACTACTTTCTAAATATTGGCATAATTTTAACACATATTGCATACAATTTCTAGTATGTACAGATTAAGGGTAACATGATATATTTATGCCAGAGTGTCAACTTCAGCTTCAGGAAGACTTTCACTTTACAAATTGGTTCATCCTAGAATGCTCTGGAACATCGAGTTTTGACACTGTTTGAAATGTGATTTATTTTGTTATTGAGGGCTAGTTTCCAAATACCTTTTTGGGAAGATATGTGCTGCAAAGAACCGATAACAGTAGTAAGATTTGAAGGCATACACACACACACACACACACACACACACACACACACACACACAATGCCTCCATTTGAAAATGCCAGACTTTCGAAGGAAGTATATCTTTATAGATTTCTGTGGGAAGAGGTGGGCTTACTTCAACTGTAGCTTCTTTAATTTTAATAAAAATATGAAGTCAATATTGTTTGAAATTCTCAAAGAATAAGATCATTTGTAAGTGAAGTCTTTGGTCATTAATTTATATGAACATTTCTATTTAAGAAGAAGTGGGTGACATTTTCACCACTGTGGTACAAATATTGGTACATGGCTCCCTTAAATCATCAGGTTTCCAAAAAACAAAACAAAACAAAAATCAACTGTATTAAGCCTTAAGAGAGACTTAATGGTCTTTTCACTTACTTTCAATCCCAAATCATTGTACATATGTCTGTGTGTGTGTGTACGTGTATATGTGTGTGTGTGTGTGTGTGTGTGTGTGTGTATTGTGTGTGTAGGTCTGAGAGAGAGAGAGAGAGAGAGAGAGAGAGAGAGAGAGAGAGAGAGAGAGAGAGCACACCAGGTAAGGAAAACCAAAACATTAACCAAATCCTCATTTTATTTTAGAAAAAATGCTTACAGAATCGTAAAATGTACTAGAAAATAAGAAAGAAAATTGTTAAAGATGCAAACACTTAATTTGGAAAACACTTCAACTGCTAATAATCTTTGATAACTCTCAAATGCCTATTAAAGTTGCTGTTACTCAGAAAGGACCATGTGGGTACCAACCATTGTAGCATATGTCTTAACAGCCATCTTACCTATAAAAGGGTACATAAACTGCAGGGCAGAGAGCAGCAGGTATCCTGGAAAGCCAAAGGTCTTGTTAACCAAAGACTGGTAGGAGTCTGTTCCAGAGAGGGCTCCTCCTTTTATCAATAAAATGAGGGAAAAGTCTGTAGCAAAACAAAACAAAACAAAACACAAATCAAGTCAGAAAACATTTGATACAAAGGGTTTGCATGTTTTGACAGAATTGTCTTTGAGAAAGAGAGAATTATTTTTAAATCAAGGTTTCATGTGGCCAAGGCAGGCTTCAAACTTGCTATGTATTCAAGGATGACCCTGAACTCCTGATCTCCCTGCCTCAACCTCCTGAGTGCTGAGATTATAGGCAAGTGCCACCCTGTTGGGGTGTGGGAACAACATCCAAGAGTGGAGTCCTGGAAGGGGAATTCTGAGTGCCTGTAAGAGAACAACACAAGGGTCTTGTGACTTCAGTTTCTTCAAAATCATGGACTTGCTCTTGGATGTGTTTTTGTGGCCCTCCCAGGTATAGTGGCTAGGAGCGAGTATCCGAGTATACTTCAGATTATCCATTACAACTGGTTGTTGTTAAATCTTCATATACCTCTGTAGAAAAACAAGTTTTTGCCACGTGCAGCTTGTCCTTGTGATTCTATGCAGCTTGAACTCATGAGAACTTTTCTCATGTGTCCTGTCTTAGCCCCCCAGAGTATAAATTGTCTGATGCTCTGAATAAAGTTTGCTATTGCATGAGACTGTAGTTCCCCTCATTGATTATTTATTCTCTCCCAGGTTCCACTGCGTCCAGAGTGGTGACACTGCATTTCAGATGGTGCTGGGGATTGAAACCAAGGCTTCATGCATGCGAGACAAACACGGTACCAATGGAGCTTCATCCCCACCCTGGGAAAAAGGGAATTCCAAGGGAAGAGCTTCAACAGTATAGTATTACCACGACAAGGTAAACTTTGAATAAAACATCACTTTTCTTGAAACTATACTCTTCTAGTTACATGTTTTCCAATCACAATGCAGATATCCTTGAATATCCAGGTGATGGCCTGGATAGGGCAGGACAGTAATGACAGCCCAAGGCCAGGACTACGTGTAACTTTCTAACCCAAAGATGTGGCCACTGTTATGAGGCTATAATGCCACCACAGGAGATATAACATAGGTACTCACCCTGTGAACACTGTGGTGAGAAAGGATATGAGTATTTTAGAATTAATAAATATATAAGACTTGGAGCATTTGGTTTGGAACAAAACAAAATCAGTGACTTAATTTTAAAGCTATTATGGCTCAGAGTGCACTTCATGAATTTTTTTAGAAAATTATTTACATTGTAATTATTTCATTTCAAATTTAGAATTAAAGTTGAAGATATAAATATACAGGAGTTATGTAATTAAAAATCATTTTTTTCCCCAGGCGGTGGTAGCACACACCTTTAATCTCAGCAGTTGGAAGGCAGATGCAGGCAGATCACAGTGAGTTCAAGGCCATCCTGGTCTACAGAGGGAGTTCCAGGACAGCCAGAATTGTTATACAGAGAAACCCTGTCTCAAAAAAAAATTTTTTTTTCTTATTTATCGTTTATCTTGAAGTCACATTACTGAAAGACTTGGTGGCTGTATTGGGTACAAATGTACGCCAAGGTTTGGTGCTGGTTTTCTTTCCTCCTTCTGTTATTCCCATTCAC
>LZPO01066438.1:122334-145519 GCA_001675575.1 Neotoma lepida | reverse complement strand
TTTTTTGAGACAGGGTTTCTCTGTGTAGCTTTGGTGCCTTTCCTGGAACTCACCTGGTAGCCCAGGCTGGCCTCGAACTCACAGAGATCCGCCTGTCTCTGCCTCCCGACTGCTGGGATTAAAGGTGTGCACCACCATCACCTGGTTTTTTTCATATTTTTAAGTGAATTGGAAATGCATTAAAATAAAAAGGGAAAATACTGATCTGTGATCTCCAATGAATCCAATCTAGGCACTGTCTCCTAACTCTTTTTTAAAATTTTTTTCTAATTTATTCATTTTTATTTCATGTACATTGGTGTTTTGCTTTCATGAGGGTTTTAGAGCCACTGGAACTGGAGTTAGAGACAGTTGTGAGCTGCCATGTGGGTACTGGGAATTGAACCCAGGTCCTCTGGAAGAGCAGCCAGTGCTCTTAATCACTGAGCCATCTCTGCAGCCTCCTAACTCTTAAAAAGCTATTTTGTTGGTTGGTTTAGTTTCCATTTTGATTCAACCATCTTCTGAGGTTGTTAACAACATGGCATTCTGGTTGTTTTCCTAAGATTTGGGATACTTACACTGGCTGTTGCCAACTTGTTTTGTTGTGCTCACAGCCTGGGCTCCAGCTTCCATACTGTGATCCTAGTTTTAGTTTTCACACAGATGTTAGTAAAACATGAACATTTCTTTCATTCCCAATGCCTTTACCCACCACACAGAGAATACAAAACCACTTCTCTGAATTTTAGTCTCCAATCTGCTTGCAGCAGAAGAACAGCTAACTATTTACTACATATTGATCTGAATGCTTCATCAGAGGTTTTAGGAAGGCAAAAGAGGCTGGGCAGTGGTCCATGCCTTTAACCTTACCACTTGCAAGGCAGAGGCAGGTAGATCTCTGTGAGTTTGAGGCCAGCCTGGTCTACATAGCATGTTTCAGGCGAGCCAGAACTACACAGTGAGACCCAATAACATACACAAACACAGGCAAAAGAAAAACTCTAGAGTCTGGACATGTAGCTCAGTTGCGGAGTGCTTGCCTGTCACATACAAACTTTGTGTGTAATCCCCAGCAACACATAGACTAGGCCTGATGGCTCATGCTTATAATCTCAGCAGTCAGGAGGTGGAGGCAAGAGGAAGATGAAGCTCATCTGCCTCACAGCACGTTTGATGCCAGCCTGGAAATGAGGTTTTGTCTCAAAGAGACCTCTTAAAGATAAGCCACTGTTTAATTGTAGTGTTACTAAGTAGTTTCCATAGGGTCAAATCCATAATAACGACTACGAGTTTCAGGACACAGGATTTAAATTCCAGCCTAACTCCAAAGCATCAGATTTTAGTTACTGTGTTGTACGATAGATCTGTAGCACTTGCATAATTTGTAGCAAAAGTTGATTCCATTAAAAAAAATAATGGTAGTGTTAATTAAGAAAAAATCAATATACTATATTTGTAGAATTTGCTCTTAAAATATAAAAAGAAAATGAATCTTAAGATATAAATTGTTTGACTTTTGTCAGGAATCTTTTATTAATTAAAATTATTCAAGGGTTTGGGTGATGTTGGTAGATGAATGAGTTAATCATTCCTACTGATAGTGAGCCTGCAATGCATGACTTTGGCAAGATTGTACATCATGGGTACACCAGAAATTGAACATGCTATTTCCAGTACGATTTATTTACATGTAATATGATGTGTGTTTACTAACTATTCATTTTCTTCCAATCCTGATTCACAGGTGAGATGTTTAATTTTCTCTGCCTGCCGATTTATAATTATGAGTTCACAATGCCCTAAAGCAATGGTAATATACATAGCTAGAAATTAAATATTTGCCAGCACTGACCAGGAAGCGGCAATTAAAAAATGGGAAGGCGTTTTAAGATACTTGTATTCATATGCATAGATTATTCTTCTCTCAGTCTGGGCCAGAGAAGCTTCTCTTTGCAGTGGGAGACAGTTAATGCAGAGACTAAGTGAATGATGAGCACTTGACCCTAAGTGGGACATCTTTATTGCTGCCTCTACAGCTCAGGGTACATTGGTGAAACGGAGCACAAGGATGTAGGAGCCAGAGGAAGGGAGAAGGGCTATGAGGCAGTGTCTTGGGGACACGACACAACACTTGGCACTCATGAGCTCTTTACAGCCTGCACAAGATAGGGGTTCATCAACAAGATAGGGGTTCATCAACAGTCCATCAGGCCCATGGGGGAGAGGCCCATGGGATCCCACCCTTTCTTGTGGAGCTATGGACAGTTACTGGTGGTTGGGCAAGGGAGGTATAGCCACTGCTAAGTTGTCCATGTTCTATTAATAACCTGTCTCTGCTCATACAAGCAACTACAGTTCAGCTTGGTGGGCCACCCCCCACACACACACATTATAGAATGAAAGGATAAGGCAGAGGAAACAAGTGGCAAGGAGGTAGACTAGCAACACCTAGTGCTTTCTGTTGCTCAGGAAGGCAATGGCAGACAGAGCACACACAGGCAGCACGGGCAAAGAGAGAAGGGGCCAGCCCTGCTACATGAACACCAAGACGCCAGAATCACCTACACAAACAGCTGACTATGGCTGCCCATCTGTATGCACCTGCCAGCCCGACCCTGCTGTGTGCACTGTGGAGTAGGGTTCTCTTAGTCATCGCCAGCCTTGGAAATGGCTTTCTCATCCACCATTTTCTGTATGAAGTGAAAAAAGCACATGACCAGGTTTAGGCTTGGTGATAGAACATGCTGCTTTTACTAATCTGTTTAAAGGATTAGGAAGAAAAGCAAATCTCCTCAGATGTGATGCTTAAATTCCTTAGGATCCCTTGAGGAACTCCTTAATTAACTGGGCGATCCAATTGCAGGGTATATTTGTGTAGGTAAAGAGGTCATTGAACAGTTTAAACTACAGGGATACGCAGCTATTTACCTGTAATATATGAGACCCAGAGTAAAAGCAGCACTCCCAAGGGAAATCCAGCTTGCTTCATTGAATAAGGCAATCCTGGAAAAACAAAATGCCCCAACCCTCACATTAAAATGACATACAGAAATGCAAAAATCTCTCACAATTCCTAGATAGGGAGTAAAATAAATTATTATGTAAGTGATAAAAAGTTGTAACTTGGGACAAAATAGTCCTAAATCAAATATTAGCAGATTAGCACTTATTCCAGAATGGAATGCCATTAAATTAATGACATGTCAGGATAGTGCCCTGGACTCCATGGAGAGCAAAGACACCAAGCCCTTCCTTACAGGCTGCTGTGGAAAGCAGCAGGGAATGGTTGTGAGATCTCAGGGAAAACGGATTCTGGAGCCAAAATGGGGGAACCATGTAGAAAAATGAAAGATTCCAGGGAGAGCAGGAATGCAGAATTCCTTGTTTTCAAGCTAAATGGGGTTCATAACATTATTTTTTACTGCTTTGTGGATATGGATAATTTTAGATTATAGACTACAAAATACTCAAAATGAAATAATTTAAACATTTCTATCCAGAATATTTCTTTTTCAGGAAAGATTTCTCCTTAAACCAAAGCTGCTGAGCGCAGTGAAGTGGAACATTTTAACATCACTGACCTGCGTTAACCTGAGAAGTATTCACACCAGGAAGAAATCCCAGAAATATGTCAGGTTCAACTGTCCATGCTCCATGATACATGGACACAGGCTTTTAAACAAGCCTCTGTTCCTGCTCACTTCTGCTTCACCTCAGGAATCTCCAATTTATTGTTCATTTAAAAATATCTATATATGGATTAATGTAAAACCAGAAGCACACATGCTTGTGAAAAAAATAAGAAAATGAACTCAGGGGCTAGAGAGATGGCTCAGCACTTAAGAGCACTTGTTGATCTTGCGAAATGCCCATTTCCCAGCACCCACATGATGACTCACTACCATCCTTAACTCCAGTTCCAGGGGATCCAACACCCTCTTCTGACTTCTGTGGGCACCAGGTATGCATGTGGTACACATACATGCAGCCAAAACACGTAGACATGCACATAAAATAATAAATAAATAAATAAATAAATAAATAAATAAATAGATAAATAAAAGTTAAGAAAAGAAAAGCAACTCATTTGATAAACTTACAGTTTTAAGCAGATAAAAATATGAAAATGTTGTAGCAAAAAGTTACATATTTGGTGAGCATTGCAGTTGACAAGATTTTGGTTTCCCTGCCTTTTCGGAAATGTAATGTTTTCCAACTACAGTAAAACAATAAACCCTGGAAAATCCTGCTTTTATTACTGCAATGCAATACCCTTTTAAAGCTTTTACTTTTTAAAGAAACTTTCCCTTGCTTCTAATTTACTGGAGAAACATGGACTATTCTTTTCTTAGCAATTGTAAGCACTGCTGTAAATGAACTATATTAATGACTAGATGTGCAAAACCAATATTTCATAAGTTCACATTTTAAGTTTAACATCATATGGGTAGGTATGGAAATATTGTCTACATTAATTTTTCATAGGACTGTTAAAGTCTCTTATTGAACTTTTGTACATGTTATGGATACAAGACTCTGGAAGTTCCATACGGACACTAATGTGATTTAAGTCATGGATTCTACTTCAGAAAAAAGGAAGAAATTCATTAGATGAAATGATCAATTGCCCAGGCAATCTATGAAAAGCCCATTTTCCCTGTCCCCTGTGTGTCCCGCCTCCCCCGAGATGCTGGATGGATGCTGCGGCATGAAACACAGTCATCTATTGTTTTTTTTCTTTAAAAACAACCAGCAAATGCTAGCAGAATATTAACAGTTTTAAAAGATTGCTTTTTTTTTTTAAACTTAACTTTACAAACAAAACCAACCAGCCACAGATGGCTTACCTATTATCCCAGATCCTATAACAGAATTGACTACGTTGAACACAGCTGCAGACTGACACGATTTCCCTTGGTGTTCATGTCTGGAGACCAGGCTTTCTCTGTCACTCAGGTCTGTTTCTCTCTATTTTAATAGATAAAAGAATGATTAAATATTTACCAGTTTGAACATGGAAAATACCAATAAATAAGCAATGCATGATTCAAACATAGAAATGACATCAAGTAATTCCTATAGCGTTAATAATATGACAATAAGACCGGAAAACAGGAAAGGCTAGTCATCCAAAAGAACTATAGAAAGTTTATCCAAAAGTCTCAACATTGTAGCTGCCCAACTGCCCTGACCTAATTCCAGAGTATGGGGTCTGTTGGGAGTTAGTCACATGATTTCATGAAATTAAAGAAGTTATAGAAAAGTTCTTACTAAGAAGGTGTAGGTCAGATGAAGTCAGATAAAGCCCCCTCCTCCTTTTCGCCAAACCAAGACCCCAGCCTGGGAACTGTTCAGCTCCTGCCCCTGCTGCCAGTTATACCTGCCGCGGGTCCCTCAGCTGTGGCTGCTGGTAGCTCATATCCGCACAAGGGAAGGTTCTGAGGCTGGGAAGTCTGCTCCCACCTGTCCAGGCTCACCCTGCCCTTTTGCTTGCAGTTAAGGTCACCAGGGAGATGGAGGGAGCTGGTTCCGCGGTCCCGGTACCCTGGGCGCCAAGCTGTAGCTCAAATGTCCCCGCCTTCACCGGGGCGGGTTCTCCCCCGAGCTGCTGCTGGTGCGGATGCTGTAGGGTATTTCCAACCCCGAGCCCAGTCTCCCCTCAGTCCGAGCGAGCGCAGGGATATCTCTCCCTGAAACTGCAAAAGTACANCCTGTCCCTCCCACAGCGCCCTAGCTTGCTTCTGTTCCTAACTCAGCTGTTGATTCCTGTCCGAGAGTCTGAAGCCAGCTAAGAATCCAGAAGCATCCCCGCTCCACAGAGTCCCGTTTCTTCATGGCGTTGCTCTTACACATTTTTTGGGCAGAACAAGACAGATGAAATTTTAGGACTTTGATAATAAGTGGAAATTGGAGGCCTCAGAAAGAAATAAACAGAACACAACACAACATAAAACACTGTTTCTGGGATTTGAGCAAGCTTGTCTGCTTTGCACGCCTCAGTTAAATGCACCCTGGTAACTTTTCGGAAGAAGCGACAGAAAGAGAAAGGCATGAAAGATTGACACTGGATACAGGTAATGAACCTTTGAAGGGGAAAGGGGCGAACAGGGGATGAAGAAAGGAAGGAACCTAGAATATTTGAGCTAGGAAGAACCTTTAATGAACTTCTGTTTATCCTTTCGTGTTAAGCAGGATGAAACAGACTCGGAGTTTTCAGCCACACAGATACAGAGTAGATGGAGGGTGAACTCTGGGGCGATAAGAACAATAACACATAGATGCTGACGAAACAGAGAGGTTCTCTTTTTCGTGAACACTTAAAATAATGGGAGAAATTTTTTTTAGTAGGGAAAATGGGAGAGGGGAAGTAGCTCCCTAGGTAAAGCCCTTTGTATGAAAGCATGAAGGCAAGAGTTTGGATCGTCAGGACCCCTTGACTGCCAAGTGAGTGTGGGGGAGACAGGATTCCCAGAGCAAGCTGGACAGCTAAACTTGCTGATGGGCACACCTCGGGTTAAACTGAGAAATACTGCTCCAGCGAGCAGAGTGGAGATCGATGGAGGAAAACTCCACCTCAGCCCTGCGCTTTCACACATGCACACACAGGCATCCACATGGACACAATATGCAAAAGAAAAGAGAAATAAAATGGAAAAGCTGGAGTTATATAAAAATCCTCCACTACTCTGGACCATCGGTTGAAGAAGTTTTAACATTTGTCCTTGCTCTTTAGTTTGTAGAAATGAACACAATGTTGCAGTAGAATCCCAGTTGACTTCCTATTCCTTCCTCTAGAGCCATGCAACTCATGAAGTTACCACTACTTTTTCCATCTAGCATTCATAAATATTTATTTGTAACCATAAGTTACACACACATACACACACACACACACACACTTTAATCTTTTTTCAAGTTTTATAGGAATGGTATCACATGACATATGGTATTTTCTGACTGACATTTTTATTGTTGACTGGATATTCTTTTTTAAGAAGAGTACGCTCGTGGGCTAACAAGATGGCTCAATGAGTAAAATGGCTCACCCTGAGCCTGAGACCTTCTTTGACTTCTGGAACTCACATGGTAGAAGGAGAGAACAGACTCCTAATTGTTGCCTCTGACTTCCACATCTGTGCCATGGTACATTCACCCACACAATACAGGCACACACTAAATAGGTAAGTAAATGTAACCTGATGTACTAATTACACACCTGCAGATACAGTTCATCTACTTCATCTAATTTACAGTTTTCATGGACATTTCTCAATGGAAACGAACTGTGGTTACTTCTCATTTTACCATATTCTGGAGCATATATCACAGAGAACTGTTCACGGGGTACTAGACAAGGACATTTTAACTTCAGTAAGTGTTTCTAAATTGCTCTACATATTGATAACTCCTATTACACTCCCCAAACAGGGGTGAAATCCTTGGTTTTCTGCATTGCCAACACCAAAACATCAAGAAAGGTTTATTTCATATTTTGCTTAAAGCTTTGCTGTTCCTGTGAGTTTTAAAGTGGGTCATGATAAATGTTTAAATTCCCATTATCTTATAAGTAAAGAATCTTTGCATATACTCAATACCTATTGGTTTTGTCCTTTTCATAAACTTAATTTTACAACCTTTGAACACTTGGTTTTGGCTATTTGACCTCCTTCCCTCCCTCCTTCCCTCCCTCCTTTCTTCCTTCTTTCCTTCCTTCCTCTGTTCCTCTCATTCTTAGATTTGGTCTTTTTGTAGTGTTCCAGATTTTCTGTATGTTTCATGACAGAGTAGTTTAGATTANTTGAGACAGTATCTCACTGTGCAGCCTTGGTGGGCCTGGAACTTACTATGGAGAACAGCCTCAGCCTCCTAAGTGCTGGTACTATAACTGTGCTACCATATCTAGCTGGTCTTCTTCTTGTTGATTTGTAAGGATTAGTTATACATCCGAGACACCAAATCTATGTCAGTCATGTATTTTGTACACAACTTCTAGCTTTTTAAAAAATTATTTTTCTTCATTAACATTTGTAATTTTGATATACTTAAAATTAATAATCTAAATCCAGATACAAATGAATTGAGAGGAAACACAACCCTATTTTATTAAACTTACAGATGTAAAAGTCTTAAAGGAGATAACAAATTGGATAAAATGTTATAGTAAAATGTTAGCAGCATCTAACATAGGTTATTGAAATTCAAGATTGAATAGATAGTTTGGTTTTTAAAACACCCACATATAATTTACAACATTCACAGAAGAGATTATTATGTTATTTCACTAGATGCAGAGAAACATTGCCTTGCCCAGCCTTAATACAAGGGGAAGTGCTTAGAACTATGGCAAATTGATATGCCATGCTTTGTTGATACCCATGGGAAGTCTGCCCCTTTCTAAACACAAATGGAGGAGGAATGGAGGGGTGAGGGGTGAGGGGAGAGATGTAAAAATACTAATAAAAAAGAACAAGGCATCATGAAGCCCATTACTTTGTGTGCTAACTTAAAAATTCATGTAAAAAAGAGTGGAGGGACTACAGGATGGCTCAGTCAATAAGAGTGCTTGCCACACAAGCCTGATGGCCTGAGTTCCTTTGCTGGAATCTGTGCTTGAGGAGAGAAATGACTCTAGAAAGATGTTCTCTGACTTCCCATGAACACTGTGATGTCCATGCTTTGCCTCCTCTTCTCCACTAATAACTAAAACAAAAAAATAAAAAAAGAACAAAAAGCAAACAAGAAACAGAGATATTTTGTAAATTGTTTTATTTCTACTCCAGAAATAACTTTAAGATGAAGAGAAGAAAAGTGTCTACCTGTTTGTGTATTTATTCTTCTATTGGATAAAAATATTCTCTTAGCCTCTATGAGTTTTAAAAAGTCTACGAAATCTCTCTCTCATAGTCCCTTCAGGAGCCATTTAGTTTATCTTCTTTTGTGACTGGGCAAGGTTCAAGGATCCCCTTCTGAAGGCTAGCTTTTGATAAAAGTGATGTGTGCCATTTCAGATACTAAGGCTTAGATGTCTGTGGCCATTGGTTTGCTATTTCTTTGGTTACATTAGGAAAAATTTGAATTGCATATGGAGAGGCTCATGTGGTAAGGAATTGTAGACCCTACAATGTCCTGTGACTGAGATATACAGGTTCTCCAACCTCAGTCTTTAGCTGCAACCCCTTACAGCAGCCTAACTGTAACCTCATGAAAGACCCTGAGCTAGACTATCCAACCAAATTGCTCCCAAATTCCTGATACGAGGAAAATGTGAGATAACAAGTGTTATTGATTTTTTAGGTAGGCCACTAATTTTGTAGTTGTTTGTTACACATAAATAGATAGCTAAGATAGAATGTATGCATGTATGTATATAGGTTTATGTATGTATAAACAATTGTTGAAAACTCTTCTATAGATTTTTAATGATATTTCTTGAATGGACCTCTCCATAATTTCAAAATTATTGTTATTTAGTATAACTTCAAAAGTGCCAGGTTCTCAGTGAGAAAATCTGGAGAAAGAAAAGCCAACACAGAATCACCAACAGTCCTCCCCTGCAGAAGTAAACATAACTAATGTGCTTGAACCCTTTGGTTTAGACAGATTACATAGTGCTTTCTAGGATAAGTGATATTCACATGCAAAAGGAAAAACCCTCACTGACATTATTGACATTATCTGTCTGTTGTAGCATCAGACTGAGGCCAGAAGACCAGACTTTCAGGAATACAGAGAGCCTTAATTTGAGCTTTTTATAGACTCACACAATTATATAAAGTATATACTTTGCTCATGTAGGATATTGTTTTTTCCCATTTATTTCTTTATAACCCAGGCTAGCTAACTTCTGAGAGCCCCTAGCTGTCTTACAATTAATGGACAAAGGTCTATCCAGGCAGAAGTCTGGATTTAGGAAGCTCTTCCTAATGGTTAAACTGACCCCTTTCTAACAGTATTAAGGTTTGAGTTGGGATGAAACTAAGGAGTTTAGTTAACTGGTCTATAATAAAGCCTTCATAAACACTTGCAGCTGCTGTATCTAAACAGGAAACTAGCTCTAAGTGTCTTGTTAGGGTTTTATTTATTTATTTATTTTTACTTTTAGAGACAGGGTTTCTCTGTATAGCCCTGGCTGTCCTGGAACTCACTCTGTAGACCAGGCTGGCCTCAAACTCAAACATCTACCTGCCTCTGCCTCCCAAGTGCTGGGATTAATGGCGTGTGCCATCACTGCCCGACTTGGTTAGGGTTTCTATTGCTGTGATATAAAACACTAGGACCAAAAGCAACTTGGGGAGAAAAGGCTTTATTTCGTCTTATACTTTCAGGTAACAGTGTCTCACTGAAGGAAGTCAGGGCAGGAACTCAAGCCTAGAACTGGACACAAGAACTGAAGCAGAAGCCAAGGAGGAGTGCTGCTTCCTGGCTTCTCTCATGACTTCCTTAGCCTGCTTTTTTTGTACCATCTAGGACCATCTGTTCAGGTATGGTACTGCCCAGTGGGTGGGGCCCTTCCATTTCCATCATTAATCAAGAAAATACCCTACAGACTTTCCTACAGGCCAATTCTTTTTCTTTATTGATTCCTTGTAGATTTTACATCATATGTTCTAATCCTACTTATCTTCCTGTCCCCTTGCATCAGCCCTATGCCGCTGCAACCTCCCCACAAAACAAAACCAATTTTAAAAGAAAAACCAAAACCAAACCAAAACAAAGAGATAAACCAAACCAAAACAAAAATTAAAAACAAAGAAACAAACAAAAAAGAAAAAGAATCTTTTCATGGAAGTTGTAGTGTGGCCCATTGAGACACACAGTTTGCGCCTTAGTCTGTTCATCTTTACTTCATTGCTACAAGTCATTGGCTTGGCTTAAGGCCTCTGGTTTCTGTTACACCACCAATAATGGGCTCCAGGGAGTCTCCTCTTGAATATCCTGTTGTTGTCCTGTGTCATGGAGATCCTGCTGTTTTGAATCTGTAGGTCTGTCCCCTTCACATGCTCCCACAGTTCATAGATTTGGTGGATGCTGCAGTGGTCCACCTCATAGGCCTGGATCTGGGCTTGAGTGGTAGCTGGGTTGGTCAGCTGGCTAGCTTTCCCTCATTGTCACTACCCAGATGAGCTTTCCAGCACTGCCTGGGCTAGCTCACACAATGCAGCCTATAGCAAGGAGCAGGGCCACTTCTGCTCTAGGCCTTCAGATCTGGGACTCCCTCACTCATATTGCCAGGGCCAGCTCTACTGTTTTGACCAGGCAAGGTGCAGGGCCTCCTCTCCTGATTGCTCTAGGGGATATGGGGGGGGCGGGGTCAGCTCTTCTGCTCTCATGCCCTCAGGACAAGCCCTCAGGGCTGGCTTACCTGAGACCCTGACTCTAGTGTGCTGCCCAGGCGGGGTGGGGGTGCAGAGGCTGCTTTCTCAGGCACTCCAGCCAGTGAGGGTCAGGGCTAGCTTTCGCACTCTTGTGACCCCAAGGCCAGCTCTCTCACCTGCTGCAGGTGGTAATCGATGAGAAGAGGAGGGTATCTTTTCCTCACCCATGCCACCACGTGGCGAATGGGGATGGAGTGAGGTCAGCTCTCCTGCTCTCATGTAGGAGAAAGTTCTGTCCGGGTCCCACCAGGCCCCACAGTCCCACAGCCACTTATAAAATAATTACTCAGAGGCTTATATTAATTTCAATTGCTTGGCTATTAGCTCAGGCTTATTACTGACTACCTCTTGCACTTAAACTCAGCCCATTTCTATTAATCTATATGTTACCACATGTTCCGTGCCTTTACCTGCGTCCCATTACATGTTGCTCCTTGGGCAGATGGCTGGCATCTCCTGACTCAGCCTTCCTCTTCCCAGAATTCTCCTTGTCTGCTTATCCCACCTATACTTCTTGCCTGGCTACTGGCCAATTAGCATTTTATTTATCAACCAATCAGAGCAACATATATTCACAGCATACAGAAAGACATCCTCATCACTCTCATGCCCTCAGGGTCGGCTCACCTAAGTCTCCGACCACGGGGTCAGCTCTGGTGTGCTTCCCAAGTGAGGTGCATGCCTATGGTGAGGGGTGGGACCATCTTTCCCAAGTGTGTGAGCGAGCTCTCCCCTGAGGGGTAGGGCCGGCTCACCTGCTACAATATCTAGCAAGGAGCAGGACCAGCCATCCCAGTGCCAGTGAAGGGCAGGGCTGGATCAGCACAGCACTGTTCCATTGATTTCCATGCTAACACNGACCATGGACATCACCTCATACCCCAGCTGCAGCAGGACCACGGACCCAGAGATGGCTCTCGGTAGCAGCTCTGCCAGACATCATAATGGCTCAATGGCAGCACAGGCCCTTCAGATCATCATGCCTCAGTAGCAGCACCGGAGGGCCCTCGGGTATCAACATGATCTCAGGTGGCTGACTAGATCCTGGGCATCTGCAGGGCCCTTGCTGGCAACTGGAGCCACGAACATCACCTCAGACCCTGGCCTCTGCAGGACCATGGACCCAGAGATGGCTCTAGGCAGCGCCCATGCCCGAATGTTTCCAGGGCTCCTGGTGGTAGCACTGGCCACCCAGACCAGCATACTACTGGCCAATCTTATGGAGGCATATTCTCAGTTAGGAGTCCTTCTTCCCAGATATGTCCATGTTTGTATCAAGTTGACTAACACCAATCAGCATAATCAGCTTCCTCTTCTTCTACCATGAGAGAGCCTCTGAGATGTTCTGAGATGTTCTGAAAGGAGAGTTGGAATTTCTATCCTCACCTTCATTTGGCTATGGGCATGTGGAGATACAGGTAGAAGGGGAATCCTGAAAGGGAAGGAAGTTCACACCTTCCCCTGTGTCCTTTACTTATTTTAAATGAAGTTCAGAGACATGACTGATGCAGGATGTGGGAGTGCTAATCTGAAGCCAGAAATTAAACACCAAAGTTAAAAAAATAACAAGCTAAATATCTGCATATTAATGGATATTCAGAAGAAGTAAATTTTAATATTATCTTAACCAATGTTAAGACATCATTTGCATTTGTTATGTTAATTAATATACTGTCAGGATATTTATATTATAATTCTAATAGTCAAACAGGATTCATCCAATTTAGATATTTCTACATGGTAGTATCAGAAAAGGTTTGTCTTAGTTAGGGGTTTCTATTGCTGTGAAGAGACACCATGACCAACAGCAATTCTTAGAAAGGAAAACATTTGATTGAGGCGAGCTTACAGTTCAGAGGGTTGGTCCATTACCATCACGGTGGGAAGCATGGCGCACACACAGGCAGACATGATGCTGGAGAGGTAGCTGAGAGGTCTATATCTGGATCCCTGGGCAGCAGGAAGAGCCATGAGCCTGGCTTGAGCTTCTGAGACCTCAAAGCTCACCCTCTAGTGACACGGTCCCTCCAACAAAGCCATACCTACTCCAACAAGGCCACACTTCTGAATAGTGCCACTCCCTGTGAGTCTATGGGGGACAATTTCAAACCACCACAGGTTCTTTAGTAGAATTCCTTTAGGAAGTCACAGGAGAGTTCATTTTGTTTTATTAAAGTCTACATTAATACAAACAAATGGCTCACCACTACCTCCATCAGTAATGAACCAAAAGCCATGGGATTCTGGGATGTGTGGTTTTGCCTCCCCAACAAACTGGTAAGAACTCCTGGCCTACAAAGCCACGAGAATACTCTTTGCAGGTTCTGCATGGATCACCCGCTGCAGGTCATATGTGGGTTTTATCTGAGATACTTGGGTATGTATGTGATCAGTGTGACTGGCCCTATCTTGCTTTGGGATGTACTGAGATTTCTCAGTACATTCCCCAGATTATGGGTGTGAGGACTGACTTGGAGAAACTTCAGTCTGATTTGACAAGAGGGTTCTTAGTGTCAGCTGCTGTGTTGTGACTTTCTCACAGAGATGGAGATCACAGTTTGAAAACTCTGTGGAGAGTATTTCTACCTGGAATCTGAACTAATTTAACCCTTCTTGCTGTTGTTTGTAATTTTGTCTTGGGAAGGTCATGAAACATTTCTCAGGCTCTACAAGTCGAGGTGACAAACTGAACTTTGATGCCCACTGTCAGGAAACTGACATTTATTTTTAAAAGAATTAACTTATATTCTTCATTAATAATTTTTTCAAGACATACACAAAGTAACAGGACTGAAGAAATGAAGTTAGATGCTGTGTGTCCTTGAATATCTTTTAGTCAAATGGATCTATGGATGTTAAACTGAAATAATTCAGAGCTCACAGACTTATCTTTTACTCTTACTTCTACTTCTGATTTAATAATGTTTGATTTGCCACATTTTAGTCTTATGTTAGAAGTATTAGATTTTGATTAGAAGAAAGGCTATTATTTCCCATTAGGATGGGCTGGCTAAGATGCCAGAATTCACAAGATAGTAGTTGTGATGATGTTAGCTAAAGCAGTAAAAATGAAGTAGAGACTGGCATGGAACGCAATAGAATAGCAGGGACAGTGTGGCCGCTTCTTCACTGAGTAGAGCATTGTCTTCTCATAAATGCTGCTCGCCAGACACACATTTGTCATGAAGAACAGCAAGTGGGGGTTAAAACTAGGATGTGAGTTAAGAGGCCAAAGGGAACCTCATGACTATAACCCTACATCTTTCCCATGGTAGACATATGAGGTGAGCTTTCCCCATAGCTCCAAATTTTATTTATATCTCTGTGCTGGCTAATTGTAGTCAACTTGACAAGAACTGGAATCTGAGAGGAGAGAACCTCAGTTAAGAAAATGCCTCCATAAAATGTACAGGGCATTTAATAATTGATTGATGTGGGAGAGCCCAGCCCATTGTGGTTGGTGCTGTCTCTTATACACATCTAGATGTGGATTAATGATTGGTGTGGGAGGGCACAGACCACTTTGGGTGTTGCCATCTTTGGACAAATGGTCCTGGCTTGTATAAGGAAGGTAACTGAGTAAGCCATGAGAAGCAAACCAGTAAGCTGCATTCCATCATGGCTTTGTTACAGTTCTTGCCTACAAGTTCCTGACTTGAGTTCCTGGCTGAATTTCTCTCAACAATGAACTGTTATCTGAAGTATAAGATGAAATAAATCTTTACACCTCAAGTTGCTTTGACTAGTGTTTTATTGCAGGAATAAAAATCAAATTAAAACAATCTTCTTTCTGAATTTGAGTAATTTTGTTTACTTCTGAACAATACTAACTCATTTTTTTACTTCACGCTAATGGTATGTGTGGTCATGTCTGTGGGAATAGTAACTCTATTGAGGGAAGGATCACATTTATAATATAGATTTTAACTGTTTTCATCAATCCATGCAGGGGTGATTCATATCATTGTTGTTGTTCATTAAAAATGTACCAAATGTACATTACACAATGGAATACTTTTCAGTTGTGAAGAAAAATGAAGTCATGAAATTTTAAGGTAAATGGATATAACTAGAAAAGATCATACTAAGTAAGGTAACCCAGACCCAGAAAGATAAATGTCTTTCTCTTATGTGAGGTTCCTAGCTCCAACTCTTCAGAATTGAATATATAATGTGGAAAAACTGAAGAAACCAGGAAAGTAAAAGGGACCAATGCTGGGCAAGGGGGCGGGGAGAAAAAAGAGAGGAAATAGCAGGGTACTAATGAGCTTAAGGAGGAACTGGGAAAACAAGTGGGTTCCAATTAGGGAGGGACGAGGGATATGAACACAGAAGGAGGAAGGAGGGGAAGTTAACAGTAGGATATCTGGAAAAGTCTTAATGAAGCCGTGGTGCTTTGAAAGAAAATGGCCTTCAAAGGGAGTGGTACTATTAGGAGGTGTGGACCTGTTGGGAGGAATTATGTCACTGAGGAGGTGGGCTTTGAGGTCTTATAAATGCTCAAGCCATGCCCAGTGTCTCAGACCACTTCCTGTTGCCTATGAGTCAAGATGTAGGACTCTAAGCTACTTCTCCAACACCATGTCTGCCTGCATGCCACCATGTTGCACCATGATGATGATGGACTAAACCTCTGAAAATGTAAGCCATCCTAGTGAAATGTTTTTCCTTTATAAGAGTTGCTGTGGTGATGATGTCTTCACAGCAATAGAAACCCTAACTAAGACAGAAGCGTACTATTAACTATTTATCCAAAAATACCCATAATACATGTAAGTGAATATACATGTACACACACACATACACACACACACACACACACACACACACACACAGAGTTTAGATGAAATATTCCTATCTGGGCTGACAGTTCTACCCCTACCTCCAAGGGCTATAGACTATGTAACAAAAACCCCAACATCTGGAATGAGAAGGCCTCTTTTGAATTGTTGGTCAGGCACGTCCAAGAGACTCCCAAAACATTATAGACAATTGCTGTTGCCATGTTGACTCCCGAGGTAGAAGATAAGTCCCTACTGCTGAAGATACCATGCACTTCAAACACAGGCCCCAGCAGACCCAAGATGGATCTGACCTGAAAGCTTCCTCACTGAGGACTAGCTTCCATGGTACCAGAAGGTGCCGTTTAAGTTTCCAAAGAAGGTAAGCAACCAAGAGTCCTAACCCAGCCATGATACTTGTGAACCATAAGGAAAAGCATGGTACAATGACCCTAAGGATGAAATAGTGGCATACATATATCGGTGGTAACCAACAGATCTCTAATTGGACTTAGGTACATTCATCAAGAGGGAAACCATGCCTAGTACTAGAAACCTAGCCAACACAGGGCTCGTAAGGACTTGGATCTTGGAAGAGAACCTTCAACTGCTACTTTACTAAAACAGCACAATCTCTGACTATAGTCTAAATATTTATCCTTATACCCACAGGTACGTGTAGTTTTCACCCCTAATCAAGGAAATTTCTCTTTGTAACAGATGAAGACTATTACAGAAAACTACAACTGATCAAAATGGAGCTATGGAGCCCAGTTCCAACTGCTCATCTACAACACAATGCCTGCACATAAGGCTCAGGGATCATTGTAGAAGAGAGGGCAGAAAGACTGAAAGAGCCAGAGGAACAGGAAGTTGGCTGTGAGAATATGTCTCCTAGAAATAAGAGAAGGAACACCCATGAAATCTCATCAACATGATTGCTTAAACATGAGCTGAACAAAGACAACAACAGACAGGGCAAAGTGAACTAGGGGAAGACCATGAGGCCTCAACCCTACAAAAAGAACTAACTACAACCAACCATGGAATGCTGAGAGTGGGAGAAATAGTCTTCTCTAAGGAAGAGCACACCAGCTGGTCATTCAATACCAAATGGTCATCCCTGAAAACACACATACAGGAAGCATTATACAGACTAAGCAGGTTGTATTTATATATTTAGGATATATACATTTGTATGTAACAATAATTAAAGAAAAAGCTATGAATTTGAAAGACAGCAAGAGGATACATGGGAGAAAAGAGAAGAAATGACATAATTATATTTTAATCTCAAAAAAATAAAATTATTTTTAAAAAGGGCATGTATCACTGTGACCCATCTAAAAGTAATGCAATTTTATCTGTAGAAAATTTTCTTGCTGACTCTTAGTTGGATTTGTGTATTCTCTTTTAGAAATGATAAAATTAAAAATGAATTTAAGAAAATATATCAAATGGAATGTTCTCAGAGGAGTCATCTAGGAAAAAGCTCAGGCATTAAGTGGCAGTAAGTTTAATGTAGACAGTAATAAGTAGCATCAGGAGAACACTTAAGTTGTGGAATCCTGACACTCATATGCCTCTAGGGTCTCTGAGAGGCTCAGAAATGCCCATCTTATTTCTGTTTATTGACACAACTAAAGTAGTAAAAGGTAACTGTTATTTTTGTTTATGTTTTTTCTTTTTTGCCAAGGGGGGGGGAGTAAAGGGGGGGAGGAGCAGAGCTCACCATATAGCCCTGGCTGGCCTGGAACACCCTGTGTGGACCAGAATCATCTTGATTCACAGAGGTGTGCTTGCCTCTCCCTCACAAGTATTGGGATTAAAGGTATGTGCCACCATGCCTAGCAAAAAATGAATTTTAGAAACAAGTAACACAGAGCTAGGCACAGTACCTCACCTCTTTAACTCCAGCACTTGGGAGACTGAGGTGGAAGGATTGCTGTGAATTTGAGGTTAGCCGAGGTTTCCGGTTTAATCACTGTTCTATTGCTGTGAAGAGATACCATGACTAAGGTAACTCTCATTAAAACAAAATTAAACAAAAATTTACATGTAATTGAGTGCTTCTTTACAGTTCAGAGGTTAGTTCATTACCACAGTGGGGAACATGGCCGCACACATGACACTGGAGAAGTAGCAGAGAGCTTTACACCCTGATCTTCAGGCAGAGAGAGAGAGAAAGAGAGAGCATGAAACTGGACCTGGCATGGACTTTTGAAACCTCAAAGTCCACCCCTAGTGACACACTTCTTCCAACAAGTCCACACCTCCCCAACAAGGCTACACCTCCTAATCCCTCTAATCCACTCCCTAGTGACTAAGCATTCAAATATATGATCCCATGGGGACCATTCTTATTCAAACCACCACAGGTACAGAGTGAGACTGTCTCAAAACACTAAAAAAAAGAGGGTAACCATAAAATCAATTTAAAATATTTCCATTTAATAGGTTAATGTTGTCCTTTAAACCCCAAGCATAATAGAGTACCATTGTTATTGAGATAGCAATTAGAGGATGTTGCTGCATCCCCATGGCTCCAGAGAGGGACCTAACTGGGGTGTCCCTGGGGTGTCCAGGGAATGAAGAACGGACAGACAGGTATTTGAACACTACAGACACAGAAAACCAAGGGTTGGGTAGATCTCTGACAGAGAAGCCACAGTATGGCGGAAGCTCAGTATGTTTATTATATAGAGTTGAGTAGGGAGGTGAGGTTATTGTATACAGCCAAACGCAAAAGCAGGCTTAGCTTATCTTTCTAGGAGCAGTCTCTGTAGGAGAGCAGTCTTCAGGATGTAAGCATCTAGAGGCAGAAAACTATGGTGGACATTTTCTGCATACACTGTTAACATTCAGGGTCAGACTGAGCAAAGCATTGCCATCCCTCTGAGCTTCACCTAAGGAAGGCTTTGCCACTCCCATGGGGGTGAGACATTGCTCTTTGATGTGGCCACGTCCCTGTCAAACAATATACATTCACTCAGAACTTCACTAGTTCCCTACAGGATGTGGTAAAATGTTTCACTCACACGCTAGAAAAAAGAATGGGTTATAGTGGGACATGAGTTTTGAGCTGCCTATGAATACATATTTTAATTTTAGTCCATGTAGCTGTACATAAAACCTCTTCAAGCATTGAGGGTTGAAGCCAATGGCTCTTTTCAACCTTCTGTGTGGGCCATCTATCTTACAATTCTGCTTAGTAGAAATATACTTTAAAAGAACTAATGATGCCCAAAGACTTAGAACTGAAGTTATAAGTTGTCTACTCACACGTTCATGGGCTTATCCGCTTGTTCTCTTTGTAAGGAGGAGGAAAAATGTAATAGTGTCTCTTGATCAACCCACTGTAGTTACAAGTATAGAAAATTATGAATGTTGACAAGAAAACACTGTAGGATCCTCTGAATATGCTTAAAATTGATGTTTTAAAAAATAATTTTTAGTTAATAGTTGGATCAATTGGAGTGCAGTAGAGGAACATAACCAAGATAATGAATATGTATTTCCATGATGTGAATTAGACTGTCTTAGATGATATGGGCTTGGCAGTCCAACAGTGGTTGTCTGCATGTTGTAGAAGTTGAGATACAATAGTTGCTCAGTCCACCATGCTGGGTACCTCAGTAATTCTGATATGGTTCTGAAGGCCCAAGGGATTTCTGAAGAACTGGTTATCTTCAGTCCACATTGGAAGGCCCAAGAACCTGGGTTCTGATGTCAGTGAGGAATAGTAGCAACAGGGCAGATGCACTCAACAGGAAGGAGGAAGGCAGGCAGGCAAACAAGAAATTCTGCTTTTCACTCAGACTTCTTTGTATCTGGGTAGCCATGGAATTTGTTGCCCACAATGGGGAAGGGTCTTCTCCTTTCAGTTAACCAAGAAATATCCTTATAGACCTACCCAGGTACAAGAGTCTTAGCTAATTTCAGATCCTGTAGCAGGTTTTCTTTGGGCCTCCAACCAGCTCCCAAATAAAGACACAGAGACTTATTATTAATTATGAATGCTCAGAGGAGGAGGAGGCTACTGAAGCTGCCTTCCAATCAGGGGCAGAGTAGAAGGAGGACTGCCTGAGTGAGAGGTGAGAGTTGTCAGTTGTTGTTGGAGATATTTATTCTCTTGGGGGCCCACCACTGAGCTCCCTAATAAATCACACACAGAGGCTTACTCTTGTTTATGAATGCCAGGCCTTAGCTTGGCTTAGTTTCTAGCCAGCTTTCCTTAACTTAAATTATCCCGTCTACCTTTTGCTTCTGGGCTTTTCCCATTCTTACTTCTGTAAATCTTACTTTTATTCCATGGCTTGCAGTGTAGCTGGGTGGCTGGCCCCTGGAGTCCTTCTCCTTCTCTCTTGTTCCTAGATCTCTCTTCCCAGATCTCTCCTTCTATATATTCTCTTTGCCTGTCAGCTCCGCCTATCCTTTCTCCTGCCTCACTATTGGCCATTCAGATCTTTCTTAGACCATCAGGTGTTTTAGACAGGCACAGTAACACAGCTTCACAGAATTAAACAAATGCAACATAAACAAAAATAATGCACCTTAAAATAATACTCCCCAACAGTCAGTGATACATTACAAGCAGTAAACAGATATTCTGGACAGCTTTAAATTTCATCTGTACTTCATAATTCCCCAATTCTAGGCTAGGATTTGAATTGGTATGCAGTGACTAAGAGTGAGATGAGGAAGTATAGCTGGCCATTCCTGGGAACAAGGCAAAACCATAGATTGTTGCAGCAGGCAAAGCAATTAACAGTAAGAGACAGCTAGAACCATATAAATGTAAGTCCTGATCAATTTTAATTATTATTGTTGTCACTCTGCAATACTGCTGTCTGCCATATATTTCTACGAGGCCCAGCGGGCATATGACTAGACAAAAATGTAGCGTGGGTTCCCAATTTGCAAAAATAGAACCTTTGAGAATGCGAAGCACTGATTTGATGAGTTAAAATTAATATTCTGTACTAAGTTGCTTCGTTGTTATTTGTGCCTAGTTCATCCACACTGAAAGCCATAGAAGAAAAGGAAGAAAAAAGGGCCAATAAGATGACTCAGAGGGTAAAGGCGCTTGCTGCCAAGCCCAATGACCTGAGTTCGATCCCCACATGGTGGAAGGAGAGAACAGTTTTCAGCAAGTTGTCCTCTGACATCCACACACGTTTTGTGGCAAGGTTATGCATGTCTACACACACATGTTTAAAAATATGATGGAAAAGAAGTGAAAGCTAGAAAAAAAAAGCATTGTTTTTTTCCATGATATTTTTTATTTTTGGTATCAATTTTCCCTTTTATCTTATTTTTCCCCTTATCCAAGTTCTTGTATCACAGCTGCTGCAAATTATTTCCTGCTGGTCAAAGACTCCAAGATGTTTCTAAGACAGAATCACAGGGACCACTTGACACGTAGTCAGCCAGGAGCTCAACCAGACCCGAAGAAGCAGCATGGCCAGAAAACTGTGTGGCCAGAAGAGACTCCACTTAGACTTGTAATAAACACTGCTACCTTCTTTAATTCCTATCTTGGTTTATAAGCAGCATTTGACTCCATTAAAAGGATTTGCAATTCCCTACGGGCTTGAGAAGGAACAGTCCAGACTTCAGCCACATTCCCATGACCTTCCTTCCCAGGGGCCTGTCCAGATGTGGTGGGAAGTAAGGGTGGAAAAAAAATCTCTTCATGCTTGCTGCTGGCCTGGCTTTAAAAGTCTCCACTACAAAGAAAGAAAATGCTAAGTTTGATTATCATGAAATATGTAAAAACCTAATGAAATAAAGTATAAATTTCCAGAGAAGTTATGAAGTTAAAGACTGGACATCTTGAATACTAAGAGGAGAACACAATAAAGCATAAGAAGAGAAGTGTTTTAACATTTAGTTATGAAATTCTGTCAGCTTCGGGGCATAAGGGGTGTTGTACTAGGGAGCCTATGTACTTTATCTTTTGGTAGCTTTGGGGGTGATGCAAGAGCAATTTGATGAATTTAGTGCGTACTTTCCCTCCCCCCCTCACACAGCATTTTACATTTTGGTAGGCAGTGAAAACAAATTAGGTTTCTTTTCCCCTTTTCAATTTGATAGCCAGTGGCTACCAGGCATTTAACCCCCCATTGATGCCGTCAGAGAGACAAACAATTTCATGCCTTTCCCATTTGCCCTTTTTACTTATTTTATCTGTAAGGGTGTTTTGCCTGAATGTTTGTTTGTACACAGAAGAAGGTCAGAAGAGGGTGGCAGATCCTTGGGAGCTGGAATTACAAAGAGTTGTGAATCACCAAGTGGGTTCTAGGAACCAGATCGAGTCTTTTGCAAAAGCAACAAGTGCTTTTAACCCCTAAACCACCTCTCCAGCCCCTCATTTTTGATGCACCCTACTTAGAAGTGTTTCCCACTTAGATATTTCTTTTGCAATGATTTCTTATTCCACAACAAGCTCTGAAATTATTTTCCCACCATCCATTCATGACAGATTTTCTTAAGTCACTTTATCTGTGTTCACTTTTTCTTGTACACTGAGACGGACAGACTCTTCATTGTCTAACATGTCACCTGACATAACTTCAGCAAAGCAACTCACCTCCCTCACTGAGTTCATGGTAAGAAAATTGCACACAGTCAGGAATCTGATCTTTATTAACTGTGAAGTTTCTAACACATTTTTGACTATTCATGCTCTGGTCATCCAAACAGTGGGAGGTCCCGGCCCTGGGATCCATTTTGCAGTGACATTAGACCACATGCCTGGGCCGTTGACTACACAGTATACCTGGACAGTGGTGATCTGGGTATTTCTTTCTGTCCTCTTTTGTTACATTCTCAGCCAGTCCAAATACTGTTTGTCTTAGACAAGAATCCAGGAATTCCATTGCCTGTTTTCTTCTCCTTTTGTACCCTTCCCTTCACTAATTTTCTTCATCTATTCTTCATTTCTGTCTTCGGAGAGGCTTGGTGCCCGTTTTGGGTTGGGCAGTGTCCAATCCCTTTCCTCTGAGGAGAATTTTCACTGTAAACAGTGAAGAAAAGGCTGACACT
>LZPO01066438.1:95624-113358 GCA_001675575.1 Neotoma lepida | reverse complement strand
TGTATAGAACATCAGACACTTCCACTTCTAAGTGTGTCACATCCTTTCATGGTTTTGGTCCCAGAACCATAACTTGGGGTCATGAAGGAATGAAGAAAGGACAGACACGTGGATGTACAGAAAAGCTGGGATGAGATAACCTGGTCTCTATGGTTGGAGAAGCTCAGAGTGTTTACT
This sequence comes from Neotoma lepida, assembly GCA_001675575.1. Classification (NCBI taxonomy): domain Eukaryota; kingdom Metazoa; phylum Chordata; class Mammalia; order Rodentia; family Cricetidae; genus Neotoma; species Neotoma lepida. The sequence goes on along the minus strand of LZPO01066438.1, from coordinate 113,181 downwards.
ATACACAACTGGACAAGGAGGTAGGGTTTATGATACATGGCTGGATCAAGGAGACAGGTTTAGCTAATCTCAGTAGGAGCAGCCTCTGTGGGGAGACAGTCTTTAAGCAGTAAACTTTTGGGAGGAGAGAGCAACGAATGACATTTTCTTCACACACTGTCTTAGGGTTTCTATTGTTGTGAAGAGACATGCAACTTTTATGAAGAAAATGTTTAACTGGGGTGTCTCATTTACAGTTTCAAAGTTCAGCCCATTATCATCATGGCTGGGAGCATGGTGGCATGCAGGCAGGTGTGATGCTGGAGGGGCAGCTGAGAGTCCTACACCTTCCAGCAGGAAAGGAACTGAGACACTGAGAAGTATCCTGTTCATAGAAAACCTCAAAGCTCNCCCCACAGTGACACACTTCCCCCAACAAGGCCATACCCACTTCAACAAAGCTACACCTTCTAGTAGTGTCAANCCCTATGAGATTATGGGAGCCAATTACATTCAAACTACCACACACACTGTCAACNTTTGCACTCAGATGAGAGGAAAGTTTTGCTACNTCTCTGAGCCTCACCCTGTAAGGGAAGGCTTTGCCTATTTCGCANGGATCTGAGGCATTAGAGTCCTTGGCATGCCCATGCCCATGTTGAATATATGCTAAACTCAGGACTTCATTTGCTCCCTACNTCGCCACCTTTCTTATTTCTTTGATATTCAGGATGGATCCTCAGGCTTAGACCAGAGGCAGTTCACTGCAATGCTGAACACTAGACTGTAAGGATGCTAACAGGGAAGATCCCAGCAGCCTCTGTGCCCAACCAAAACACAGAGAATCATTAACAAGTTTAAGCAGTTAAAGCCTTGAAGTGCGGCAAGGCTCATCTCTGTTGTATTAGCAGGAGACCTATCTGATGGCAAGCCTTTTGCTTTTCAAGCATACGCCAAAGTAAATGGGCCACATCTATGTCATCATTATTGTGGGTCCAAGCACCCAGAAGGTGGGTTTCAAATATGTCTGATGTCACAAGGAGCCTGCCGTCACTCAGATGTGTTATCATCTGTGAGACATATTAGTCCTGTCTAAATTGCAGGGCTCTAATTTAACACTTTAATGGATCTCACTGAGACTCTAAGTAATTTGTATAGTACCCCACCCCACAATGGAGGGANTCATTAGTATAAATAAGTATGGAAAGATGTGGCCAAGCCACTGGATGGAAAATCATAGACCCAGTAGGCCTTTTCCCTGACAGGGATTATCTGCATGGATACAATTACCAGACATACCAGAAATATAGCCTCTGGGTTATTTGGATTGGGTTGTTAAATAAACCAGGTAGCATTTAATACAGCTAAGATTTTTTTCCCTTTGGCTACATCTGCTTCTATCAGACTTATCCTGCTTCAGCTGCTGTTGGCCACCTTCTCCCTACTGGCCACTGGCGCCACGGTGCAACCAGCCACAGAGGTGCTAAGACAGTGCATGCTCTGTCAGGGCTGGCTACCAGTACAAATTGCTGGACACAGCCAACTCACCAGCTGACCCTCTAGGCAGGCCAGTCACTTGCCCAGTGCTACACCATTGTCACCTGGGCACCCCTTGTTTTCAGGCAAAAGTAACATGAAAGCAATGAACCCCAAAGCAAAGCTGGGAACATACNGGAGTCCCTCACCCCTTGGTTTATCTACATTTTCAATTTATGATTTTCCCTGAAAATCAAGGGCACACCTCCAGAGCACACCCCAAGAACTCATGGAACAAGGCCTCCATCACACCACTTNAGTGGTTTCCTAAATACTCCCCAAAGCACTGACATATACAACTGCCTATCTCTAGACTCCACTTGTCCACGATTTACATCTGGTGCTTAGAATCTTGCTCCTTTCCTTTAACTCTATTATTTATTCAACTTTCATTTGCATGCTTCTCCCAGGAGCTCTTCCTCCTCTACTCAATGCAAGTTCCCTACCCACTGTCTGGGGCACTTGGCTGCATCCTTGTACTACTCCTANGATTATCCTAAGTGGGGCCTCGAGAGGAAGAAGAAATGATAGACACACAACACGGAAAATCTGGGGTGGCATGGTCTGAACTCTGATGGACAAGTCAAATACGGGTGTCTTCCTCTGGAGGCTCATTTTTAAACAGGGAAAGATGTCAACCACGGTCTACACACTGAGCTTTGCTGTGTGATTTCAATGGGCCTTTCTCAAGTGTTATAGATATAGGAAAACCTTTCTACCCTGTGTATTCGAATTCTAGTATGACCTCTAAACATACAATTATGATGTTTGATATAGAAGCTACTTCTGGCTGCATGTGCTCTTGTTTGGGTGAGCAGAACACACCACAGAACAGAGACCACCACTCACATATGCAAACAGCAAGAGTGTTGTTTATTACAGCATGCTAGGGTCTGTCGGCCAGACAATGAAATTGCTGTGATCAAGAATGGAGCTGNAGGCTCCTTTTATAGGCAGTCATGAGGGGATGAGGTCATCCTGAACATGATTGGCTGGGGCTCCTCTTCCTGCTTTAACAGGGTACNGAAAAAGAAACTGAANCAGAAACTGAAATTAAGTTAAAACTCAAGCCTAATAGAGGCTGGAGCCAGGAGAAGCTTAGCCATGGTGCTGCGGTGGCCCCTCACGNTCGTCCTCTATATTGCCTTTTTACAAAAACAGATTTTTCAAGGTCCTTGTCTTGGCCAAGTGTTGGTATAATATAATTCTGAAAAACTGTGACCAAAGGGGAAAAATGGTCATTTTTTAAAAAAGCCAAACTGTCGCTGTCTAATTAGTGCTTTACAAAAGTCGTCTGCAAGTTCACACACGTAAGTGAATCATCTCAGTGAATTTCATTATTTCTTAAGTGTCATCTATGCTCAACTCTCTTTTACAATGTNTTTGCACTTTGAGCTTTNACATGGGATGAAACAATTTNGGGACAAACNAGTGAAATGATTCACATCCTTTCCGCATAGGNAAACAGAGGACCAAAAAGTAAAAGAGATTAAAAAAAAGTAAAGGCAGATATGCCAGGCTTTCATCTGGCTTTTAGTTGCATGGTGACCAAAACAAGAGAGGGTCATTAGTAAAGGCACTAAATGCCTGCTGTGGAAGAACTTGAATTTTAGCAAATGGTTAATTTGAATTTTGTTAGGAAAACAGAACCTCCCGCAGGACATTCTGCATGTAACTATGAGATATTTAATCTACTCTTCATGCTCAGGGTCTTAGAGTTTTCTGGGTTTTCATTTAAGACAGTTTTTTTTTTTTTTTTTTTTTTTTTTTGAGACAGGGTTTCTCTGTGTAGCTTCGGAGCCTTTCCTGGAACTCAGTAGCCCAGGCTGGCCTTGAACTCACAGAGATCCGCCTGCCTCTGCCTCCCGAGTGCTGGGATTAAAGGTGTGTGCCACCACCGCCCGGCCTTAAGATAGATATTTTATAAAGAGGGAAGCATTTTCTAAATTTTACAAAGGAAAAAATAAAGGAACCATCAATTAAGAAAAGGAGATGTAACTTTTTTGTTGTTGTTGGTAAAGAAGGTTGTAGAAAATGTGATTTTAGATAAGAAAGGGTTTTTTTAAATGATAAAATGAGATTTTTTTCCCCTAAAGGTATTGCTAAAAATGGAAAAAGATAAATGAGGACAATCCAGGCAGTTAAAGTACGTTGTAAAATTTCGACAAAGATTTAAAGAAAGGTGGCATGGGTGAAACCAAGGTACTGTAGTCAAAAGTTAGTAAAGGTTCTTAAGGCTTGGGACTAGAAAGATGGCTCAGGGGTTAACAACACTGGCTGCTCTTCCAGAGGACCAGGGTTTACCCACATGGCAGCTCATAGCCAGGTGTAACTCCAGTTCCAGGAGTTCAGTGCCCTCCTCCAGCATCCCTGGGCACTGCATGCATATGGTACACAGGCATACATGCAGGCAAAACACTGAAACAATTTATTAAACCAATCACAAAATAATAAATAAATGAAAAAAAACCGTAAAGTCAGAATTCAATACTCTGTGTAGAACTGGGGCTTGATTCTTTGTTTGCAGCAGTAGGTTTTCTTTAAACATTCAATTGCTTTTAGCAACACTTACAGAAAAAACTGACTTAAAGAGTTTATGTTTTATCATTTTTACATGAATGGACCACTTAATGCCTGCTGTGTGTGTGTGTGTGTGTGTGTGTGTGTGTGTGTCTGTGTGTATATATATGTGTATTTTAGTTGAAAACCTAACAACAAATTTTCTAGTTAAATTTTCCCCTAAACCTACCAATTAGATAGTGAGCTCAATCTCTAGGCAACATATTCAAAGCTGAGAAGATTAAAAAAAAGAAAGAGAGACAAAACAAAACATGTCCTCAGGTCCAACTAAGAAAGTCTAGCTAGAACATTCCAGGATCATGGGATAGCTGCCAAGGAGAACTTCAGACAGGGAGGGGAACTGCCCCCCCAAAAGAAGTATGTTGCAGGCAGCAAAGATAGAAGGGCAGAGCTGTCTAAGTCTTTTAACAAGGGACATGGAACTTTAGAATTTGGNATTCTCCCTGCTGGGTTTTGGTTTTGCTTTGGTCTGGTATTTCCTTACTCTGCCCTCTTTCCTCCCTTTTGGAATGGTTTATGCATACGCCGTGCCGTTGTGTGCTGGAAGTATGTTAATCTGTTTTTTGTCTTTTTTACCGGGGTTGAAACTAAGAAATTGCTTTGAGTCTCAGAGAGAATTTGGACTTTGGACTTTAAAACAGCATACAGTCTAAAAGACTGGAGTCTTGTCAAGTTGTCCTAAGTGCACTTTGCAATATGGTGTGGCCACAAGCCTGTGGAGACCAGGGAGTGGAATCTGGTGGTTTGAATGAGAATGGCTCCCATGGCACTTCTCACACCACTGTTTCTGTGCACATCTGGGCTTCTTCTTCAAGAAAGTCATCTTTGATGTTAAAGGATTTGCAAATCTCTTCAGGGGTTCCCTTCTCCTAGCCATATGGACAGCAGTTTGCATATGACATCAAGCAAACCTTTGATATCAGCCTGAGTAGTTTGTAGCCAGAATAACTTCAGAAAGTGTTCCTTTGTTAACTTTGAGGCCTCTTAGTCACAAACAAGGATATCATCTGTCCTCTTTTCTTTGTTCTTATCTTCTCTGGGAGGAGGAGGGTCATCCCTGTGGTGGGTATACTACTGAGTGACCTTCTTTAGTACTCCTGCAGAAGAACATGACCATCGTGTCCTTCAGCCTCTGCTCTTGAATCTTCCAAACATGGTCTTGATGGACACAGATTGCTTGGCAGTTTCTAATCAAGTATCTATCTCTCCTTCACATTGTTGGAAATTCTACTTTCATCTTTACTGCAAGTCTGGTGCTCAGTCTCAAGACCACAGCCCCAAGTATAATAGGCAGAAGGCAGTATCCACAATAGAAGACAAGGATGGAAGAAAGGCCACTACTCCCTGGCAATCATATTTTATCCCAATGCTAAGTGTATATTTCTTAAAGTTGGGTAAAACTTTTACTTGATAAATATCTACCATCATAGCTGCCTTAGGATTTTTTATTGCTGTGAAGAGATACCATGGCCATGGAAATTCTTATAAAGAAACATTTAATTGAGGGGGGGTGCTTACAGTTTCAGAGGTTCAGTCTGTTATCATCATGGCAGGGTGTGCAGGCAGATGGGGTACTGGAGCTGAGAGCCCTACATCTTGACTCAGAGGAAATAGGAAGTCGACTGACTGTCACACCGAATGAAGCTTGAGAAAAGAGACCTCAAAGCCCGTCCCCCATAGTGACACACTTCCTCCAACAAGGCCACACCTCCTAATAGTACCACTCCCTTTAGGGGCCACTTTTTTTCAGTCCACCGCATTCCACTCCCTGGCCCCCAAAGACCATATCATAATGCAAAACAACAACCACAACAACAACAAAAACAAAAATGCATTCAGTTCAGTCCAACTTTTGAAGTACCCAGTCTATAACAATCCCAACTTGTTTCAAAGTCCAAAGTCTCTTTTGAGATGCATGGCAATCTTTTAACTGCAATCCTCCTGTAAAAATCAAAATAAAAAAGCAGATCACCTACTTCCAATATATACTGGGACAGGATATACATTACCATTCCAAAATGCAGGGCAGGGAGCATAGTGCAGAAATACTGGACCAAAGCAAGACTGAAAACTAGCTGAGCAAACTCTAAGCTCTCCATTGAAATGTTCTTCAACTCTCCAATTCTCTTCAGTTTTGTTGACTGCAACATACAAGAAAGCTCTGGGGCTAGTTCCACTCCCAGTTAGCAGCTCTTCTCAGCATGTATTCCATGACTCTGGTATCTCTAACATCTGTGTTTTCCAAGGCAATCCAGGCTTCAACTTCAGAGCTTCATGCAATGGCCTCTCTACTAGGCCTCCATTCAGGGACACCCCTGACACATGCCTGGCCTCAGCAGCTTTATTCCATAACGCCTTTCTTCTATCCTTAACTNTAAAGTCAGAACCACATGGCTGAAGTTGCCAAGTTCTGCTGCTTATTGGGGCTGGAACATGGCCTCCTTGTTCAATTACATCTTCACCAGCTTTCTGTTTTCCTTCACTGCCTAAGCTTGGCTGTCCTTGAACTTGCTCTTTAGACCAGGCTGGCCTCAAACTCAGAGATCTGCCAGTCTCTGCCTTCCCAGTACTGGGATTAAAGGCATGTACTACTACACCTAACTCTAAACTTTTCTTTAGTTTTTTCCCACAAGTTGGAAACTGGGGATTAAAGGCATGTACTACAACACCTAACTCTAAACTTTTCTTTAGTTTTTTTCCACAAGTTGGAAATTTAGTTAGATGGGATCTTGCCCTGAGGTCTCCGTTCCCTTTATTCCATTTCTTAATCCATTTATCTCCTTGAACATAGGATTTATCTCTATTCCACTTCCTGGTGCTCTTTTTTTCCTCAAAAGTTATTTTTTTGTAATTTACCATATTAAGCTTGCTACTTTTCATTTTAAATATTCATTAGAGTTACCACTAATAGCCACATGACTGATTCTATACTAGGCTGTTCTGAGATTTTTTTTTTTCCCAATGAAATTAATCCAAAATTCTTCACTTTAGCCTCAGACAGATTCCAGACAAGGGCAAAAGGCAGCCACTTTCTTCACCAAAATATACAAGAATGATCTCTAGGCAATATACTAAAATTCTTCTCTGAAATCTCTTGAGTGAGCTCCCAACATTTCAAATCATTATCAGCTCCACTGTCTTCGATGCTCCTACTAGTATTTCCCATTAAGCAGTGCTTAAAGTATTCCACTGCTTTCCTAACCCAAAGTACCAAAGTCCATATTAGTGCAAACAAAAGCATGGTTAGGCTTATCACAATACCCCAGTCCCTGGTACTGTTGTGCCCAGGTTAAGACCCTCAAAGAGACCACGAGAGACTCGAGAAATCCAGAATGCAAAAGCAAGGTTTATTGAAGGCGCACAGTACAAACCAACAGGGAACTCTCGTCCACAGTGTCCGATGCAGCGAGGCAGGGAGGAGAGTTGGTCTTTCTTTTTGAGCTTAGCTTTTTAAAGGCAAAACCCACAAAATTTCTTAGAGGGGTGGGGGTCAGTATGGGTTCAATTTTGACTAGCTTATCTTTGCTTACTCTTAGGAATTTCTACAGTTCCTGAGTTATCTCATCCTTCAGCTTGACCTGTTGTTTTTCACAAGACCTCTTTTATANGCTATCTCCAGCGTTGGGACATTCTGTGGTTAATCAGTTGCTTCTAGATGGCCCTCCAGGCATCCTGACTTTGTACNGTTTCAATTCCTGGAGCCTCTGTCAGCATTTCTGGGAAGCTTGAAACTTAAAACTCAGGCCTATTTTTTTTTTAGTTCAAGCAGAGGCTGTTAGTTTGGTTTTATTTTTGAGTGAAGGTCCTTCATTACCAACTTCTGTCTNAGTTAGGGTTTTTTATTGCTGTGAAGAGACACCATGACAATGGCAACTCTTAAAAAAAACATTTAATATGGGGGGCACTCACTGTTTCAGAGGTTCAGTCCATTATCATCATGACAGGGGGCATGGTGGAGTGCAGACAGACATGGTACCAGAGCTGAGAGCCCGACATCTTGACTCAGAGGCAACAGGAAGTTGACTGAGTGAAGCCTGAGAAAAGAGATCTGAAAGCCCGTCTCCACAGTGACACTTCCTCCAACAAGGCCATACATCCTAGTAGTACTACTCCCCTTTCCGGCCATTTTCTTTCAAATCACCAAAATAGCAATGGGAAAATTTCTATTCGAAAGGATTATTCTGGGCTGATGAGATGGCTTGTCAGGTCAAGGGCTTATGATACAAGCCTGGCAACCTGAACTCAANCCCNTAAATCCACATCACATTAGAAAGAGATGGCCCAGCAATTAAGAGCATTTCTGCACTTACAGAGGCCCTGGGTTCCAACCCAGTACCCACATTGTGGCTCACAATCATCACACCTTCAGTTCTGGGAGATCCAAAGCCTCTTCTGGTTTTTGAAGGTACCAAATCACACATTTGGTGCAGATACATACATGCAAACAAAAACACTCATGCACATTAAAAATAACTTTTTAAAAATGTAGAAGTAGAAAACACAGATCCTCTGATCCCTACTTGTGCATTGAAGCATTCATGCACCCNCCCCACATCATTCATACACACAATAATTATAAGTAAAAAAATTTAAAAAGAGTTATTACTTGTGACATTTCCACTAAATTACATAGGAATGATGAAACTTATTTTATCTAATATTTAAATATTTAAATCTGTTGGTATAATTTGGCCCCTGGTACTAAATGTTTGTTGTGACTGTGACCTTCAGTTCTCTAGATGGTTCATTAAATTAACAGATGACACTAATTGTCAAATTGACTAGAATGTTAGGATTTGTTAATGCAAGCCTTATCCATTAGTTCCTATAATTTAATATNTATACTTTTTGGAAAACATAATCTACTCATAAAGTCAGTAATGAATATCCACTAAAAAACAGACTTTATAAGCCATCTGTAATAAAGGGAGACACCCTTATACTATTATAATGGATTTTTTAAAGCTCACAGACAACTANAAATAAGAATTAGATGTAGAGTTTTTCAACAATGAAAAGAGACAAATAACTAGAAAAATAGGAGCTCAAACCAGGTGACTTCATCACTTGGGCAAAAGACACATATCAAAGACTCCTTCCAGCCTGGAGAGAAAGACTGTTCGAGGTCCTTCAGGCATCTCCTTTGCTATAACTGCAAAGGGGTAANTTCTTATGTTCATGTTGCTCATTTCAACTTTGTGCCAACTTCTGAAAACCACACGGGACTTCTTGCAAAGTTCCCTGTTGACTTCTAAAAAGCTGGGTGAAACTGGTCTTCAGCTATTTTGATGAGTGAGTGCCCCAAGTAACATTCAACAACATTTGTATCAATTCTCACTTTATTGTATTTCTTAATTCTTTTAAATTTAGATACCACAAATACTGTCTCAGGTTATTTGAAGTTTCCTTTGGTGTATTCTTAAGTGATGAAAACAATACTAATTTCAGTTTTGGTAAAACTACAAATGAGGATGATTGTGTTCTCGTGTTAATCTTGTGCTGTTATGGCTGTTTGCTCACAGTCCGCCTACCCCACTTGAAACAGGATTTTATGTTTACAAGGGTCGAAATTTTTATGACTTGCATAAAAATGATTTTTATTATTCAATATTATTTGGATTAAGAAAAAGTCCACTGTTTAAATTGGCAAAAACTTACTTTAAGTTTTTCAAAAGGTGCTCCGTTTGGAGCATATCCATTTTAAATATAGAGCCAATAATAGAGCCAAAGCACAGACACTTTTTCTCACTAAGACCAAGGGGAAGAATGTTGACTTGGTACAGCCAGTAGCACTCGGTTTTATTACTTATATTAAAAGTGCTAATAGGCAACATAGGCTGTGGGAAGCCCTTTGGCAGCATGCTCAGGCTTCTGATTACTTTATAAAGTAATTTTAACTCCACTGGATCTTATTAATGATACCTGATGATTTAGGCTAAAATTTTTACTCCAAATCAAGAGACATGGATCCCCAGCAACAGCATTCATGGTGTTTTGTACCTTGAAAGTCCACCTTTCTTGATTAAATGAGTATAGGATTAAATGTCCTATTATATGGTTAGGTGAGATTTAAAAGATTACCCAGTATTTATATTTTACCAATGTAAAGTTAATGAGTAATATTGTGAAACTGCACCCATTGGTGTCCTATATCCTCTTCTGATGTGGAATAAGTAGAAGTTAGCTGTGCTGGAACCCTGCTCCCCTCCATGCTGGACTTCCATCCCTGCTAATGGTACTTACTACTTGGGAAAGATAGTGTTTTAAAATGATACTTGATTATTGCCTGATTTCTGTAATACCAAAATAATAGGACAAATGAAATTATTAGTCACAAATAATGACTATAATAATTCAGATATTGAAGACCAATCTTTTGTAAAATTATAATTCACCATTCCACATGAGATAACAACCATGATATCCACAATATCAAAGCAACCAAAAGGAAAGCTAGAATTAAAAACTACTGATTTATTTAAAATTATATTTTACTAAGTATTCCATAAAGTACAAACAACTCTGAGCACAGGAGAAAACAAGATAGTCAATTTATTTTAAGTATGANTTTTGATAGGTTAAAATTTCTCATTCCCTCAGACATGGTGGCACATGCCAGTTTCAGGGAGGCAGAGGCAGGCAGATCTCTTTGAGGTCAGGCCAGCCTAGTCTCTATAATTAGTTCCAGGACAGCCAGGGGTATGTAGTGATACCTGTCTTTAAAGAAAGAAAAAAGTCTGTTGTCCTTATTTTCTGTCTTTACTATTTTTTTCTTTTTTTGTTTGTTTTTTGAGATAGGATTTCTTTGTGTAGCTTTGGAAATTGTCCTGGAACTCGCTCTGTAGACCAGGCAGGCCTCGAACTCACAGAGATCTGCCTGCCTCTGCCTCCCAAGTGCTGGGATTAAAGTTGTGCACCACCACTGCCTGGCTTTGTCTTTGCTTCTTTAAAGCAGGTGGGGTTCCCTGTCAGGAAGGCAACAAGTAATNAATACCTTCCTCTACAATGATATTTCTTAATAATGATAATAAAGATCCCCCCACTCACCATCTTACCTCATTTACTTTCAAAACCTTATTAGATTTTTTTCCATAAAAGTCACCTCAGCCATATGATAATACTGGGAATTTTTTTTCTTGAAAAAAGTTGCCTTAAGTACTAATTCTTACTCCACTGTTTGATTTTGTAAAACTTCAAACTCAGGTAGACATTGTGGTTCATGCCTATCATTCTAGCACTAGAGAATCAAGAGTTCAAGGTCATCCTTGACTACGAAATGACTGATGCCGGCTGAGGCTACATGAGACCCCATCACAAACACAAACAACATTTCAGAAGTACAGAAGGAGAGTAAGAATATTGTGAGGAATACATAATTACCTTTCTATTTAGTGTCATCACTTGTTTACATTTCTCTATANTTCTCTCTCATTCTCTGTATACACATATATACTTGTATACAATCATGTAGGCATATATGTTTACAAGTTGACATGTATGTGTCGATATTTATGCGAGCACATGTACATTAATATTACCTTTGTGACTAAATTTGTTTGTGAGAAAGTTTAGACTTCATTACACTTTTGATATAAATTCTTCCATCAGTATTTTATAAAGCACACGAACACTCTGTGTTAGGAAAACTATAACATTCAAAATTGAACTGTGACAAAATTATGCTTAGTGTATGGCTCATCTAAATATTTCCATTGTCCTGGCAATGCCCTTTCTCTATGGCTTCCCCTCTCACATCCTTAATCCAATCAAACATGAAGCCTTGTATTCAGTTTGTGGAGACGAACCCCCCTTGGGGAGCACAGGTCTGCTCTACTCCATCAGGGAATGATGTCATCTGCCAGAGCCTGCTGTGCATGCTGGANTCACAAACTGCCGGAAGTGTGGCATTGGCTGGAACTATTGTTGCCCAGCAACAGCTAATGGGATGACTTGAGGTCACCATTGGCCCTGGGGACTGAGGCAGTGCTCTGTGGTCTGCCCCATACAAGCCATAGCCTGGCTGACTTTTGCTCTTAGCCAGACTTGCTCATTTCCATGCCTGTTTCTCCAGGGAATGCTTGGAAGATGTGGCTCTGTGCCACAGGGTTCACTTTTAAGAAAGCCAGCCTCAGAAACTGGTTTGGCTATTCTTTTTTTATTTTTTATTTTATTTATTTATTTATTTATTGATTGATTGATTGATTGATTGGTTGATTGGTTTTTCGAGACAGGGTTTCTCTGTGTAGCTTTGCACCTTTCCTGGAACTCACTTGGTAGCCNGGGCTGGCCTCGAACTCACAGAAATCCGCCTGCCTCTGCCTCCCAAGTGCTGGGATTAAAGGCGTGCGCCACCACCGCCTGGCCTATTCTTTTTTTATGAACTGTTTTCAGTTATAATCTTTCTGTTTTCATGATCAGAGTTCTATAGGAAATTGGCAAGAAGACTATAGAGTGAACTGTGTTTTTCTTTTATTGATTTGTTTATTTTATATTTGAGAGAATCTTATTTTGTACCCAGGCTGGTATAGAACTCATAATTCTCCTGCCTCAGCTTCCTGAGTTCTGGGATAAGAACTATGCACTAATATTATGAGTTACCCACTTGAGGAGACTACTTGGACAGGGGTTTAAACCAATAGAAAGTCTTTGTTGGCCTGCTGGTGACTACAATGGGTGTTCAGGATCCCAGTACAGCCCCAAGGTGGGCTTCTAAATGCAAAATCCACATCTTTGGTTGACACATCTCAGTTANCAAGAACAGTTAGCCAGAATCAGAACTATAGAAGCCAAAGAGCAAGGTTAGTACATTCTAGAATTTTCCTAGAACTATTGTCTTTGATGGAGTAGATCCTTGTTCTGAGGATGGCCAGTGGGGCTGTCTATGNNCAGGGTTCCAAGGCCTGAATGGTACTTCCATCATGGTGCCAGTTGTGCTAAGGTCTGGGTGCCTTTACACTAATGTACTTATTTTCCTCCTCCTCTGCCTCCTATTCCTCCTCCTCCTTTTCTCCTTTGGAAGCCCTTTAGGAAAAGTTTATTAGATGCTTAAGACATAAAAATGATCTTCCAAAAGGTATTGGTGATGTCTGATCTCCTTTAGTTTAAATAATNTTTATAAGATTTGATTTAGGGCAGAAGTATCTAGGACATGTTCCCTGGAGTTTGCATTGCATAGAATAAAAAGATTTTTATAGTTAATTTAAAAATATTTGGTAATTACACACATACCTACAGATACACACACACACACACACACACACACACACACACACACACACCATTCATGTCTTGTGATTGAGGATATGAACTTTGAATTTCCTGTTTTAACCACCATCCTTACCTGCCACTTGCAGCCACACTTCCCACACCACAATGGACTCTAATCCCTCTGGAACTGTAATCCCAAATAAACTGTCCCTTCTGTAAATTGCCATGGTCATGGTGTTTTATCATAGCAGCAGAAAAGTAACTCATATAAAGAGGGACTAGGTGTGAAGGGGAAGGAAGCCAGCAGGAGTGAGAGGGCAATGAGAGAGAGGAACGGGGCATGGTTGTGGTAACAGTGCATTGTATGGAATTACTAAAATAGGTAATTTTTTACTTAAAACTTTAACATAATGGGGTGTAAGATGGCTCAGTGAATAAGGACATTTCCTGTGACAACAGCCTGACTATCTGAATTCTAACTTCTAGTCAAACATGAATTTGTGAGGACGGTGAANGAGCATACTGAATAAAATTGTGCTTTTGGAATATTTTATCTCTTTTNATACTATATGGATTATTTGTGATTGACATTTTTAAATTGAACTTTATAGTTTTGTAGTTATATGAAAACCACTTGATCCCACTTCTTGTGTTCTTCCAGCATGTGTGATTCTTGGCTGACTCTAAGTCTTNAACTCTATAACTGGAACCTTTTNATTCTTTTATTTGGAATGTCTGCCAGTTTCCTTATATAAGTTTCTTGTAATTAGTAGTACTGGAGTTTATCTTTTGATATAATCTAATTGTAGGAGTCTTGCTACGGTAAGGAGTATGCACTTACCATGCTGAATGACAGCTGCTTATGTGTTCCTGACCCCGATGTTGCACTAAGCCTTCAGGTTCTGCCTCACTCGTGTGTGTGTTATGCTCTCCTGTGACAGCTATTTACCTTGAGCAGATCTCAGCCAGAAAAGATGCTTTAAACAGTGTCACGGTAGCATCACTTATGGCAGCTAAAAGGTAGGAGCAACCCCAGTGCCTATGACAGATGAATGTATAAGTGAGATATGCACTCAATGTCAGCTGTTGAAAGAGGCCAAAGAAAGTCAAAATAGAAAAATATAATATTCAGCAAAAAAGCTACTGGAACTCTNTAAGATGCAGGATGAGTATTCTGGTGCAGGACGAGGACATTAGTAGATGCTAAGAAAGGGGACTGAATACAAACTTTTCTTTGCCCTCTAGAGAAGTTTGGAAATTAGAACATTATGTGTGTGTGCGTGCGTGCATGTGTGTGTGTGTGTGTGTGTGTGTTTGTGCATGCACGTGTGTGCATGTGTGTGTGCAGGCATGCAATTCTGTACTTTTTCATCCCAGGTTTACTTCTTCCAATACCTAATGTTCTTTAGAGAAATGGAACTCCAGCTGACAGTCTTGTTCTCTAGCTGTCACCGTGCCCAAGCAGACAGCAGGAGGCTCTTTTTATTTATGCCATGGTGCTGACAGTGAGAGGTAGATACATGAGAATTCTCCTGCAGTCTGTCACACCATGATGAAATCAAGCTATCCATAAAAAGGCTNTTCAGAAAATAACATTGTCTGTGCAGAGCTAAGAAATGGGACTGAGGAGCAGGAAGCTCCAGTCAACCAGCAGTGAGGGAAACAAGTGGAAGCTTGTCTGGAAAAGCTTAGAGCCCAGCATAAACACCTGCTGCTGAAGGACGTTCCAAGCTTGCTGAGCTAGGGCAGACCAGAGTCATTTCAAGGATGNAGCATCCAACACTGTTATCACNGGGATGGAGAGATGCCTTAGAGGTTAAGAGAACTGGCTGTCAGTCCAGAGGATCCAGGATTGACTCCCAGCACCCACATAGTGGCTCACAACTGTCTGGATTTCCAGTTCCAGGGCAACTGATGCCCTTTTTGGCCTCCCTGAGCATCAGGCACAGATGTGGTACACAGACATACAGACAGACAAAATATCCTTACACACAAAATAAAATAAATACTAATAACAATCTCATTAAGTCACAAACGGCAGCATCATTAGATCACAGGGAGAATTTTTGGAGTACCTGCCCCATGAACAGTGCCAGGCACAGAAACAGAAAAGCCAGGGATCCATTTAGTTCTGTGTTGCCATCTAAGGCCATTCTTTACAGAATCTATATTAACATTCCAGGAAGAAGATGACATTAATTTTGCTCTGTGGCCCACAGAAGAACATTCCTCATGGACAGGGATTTCAGCCTCCTGCCTCAACCTTCTTAGTATTTATTCTCTGAGCTTTTGTGTGTAAGTGCCAGTGCGGGCTACCTGACGTTTCCTGTTTAAGTATTAACCAATGACCTTGGGGCCAAATGCAACAAGCCTAGGAGGCGTATGCTCAAGATGAAGAGCATTTTTGTTTAGATAGGAGAGAAAGGGACATCTCTTTCTATGTCCACCTGCTCATTCTATTCCTTCATCCCCACTCATTTATTACTCACACATGNACTGAACGTGGTCTATGCACCATGCCTGTCCTACAGAGCTGGAAAGGATTGANTAGATTATTTGTCAAAGGAAAAAGACGTGTATGGATGTAGGATCAAGTCTTACTGGGGTCAGAGCAAGAAGAGAGCCCATCTGGTTGGAGACAGTGTAACAGGCCCCCAACTATCTGTAAACCCGAGACCTTAGCACAAGTGATAACATGACAGAAGTGCCACCCAGGCCTCAGAACCCAGAATGTAGGCAGCAATGCAGCCAAAACAGGGACGAAGGCTAAGCCAATGGTTCCAGGATGTGCCTTGGAAAATCCTCTGCTTCTTGCTAACTGAAATGTGCCAACCAGGATATGGCTTTGGTGCATAAAAGGCCAAGAACTGTAAGGCTTGGGGCTGCATGATTTGGGCAAGTTCCCTCTGCAGCCCCCAGCCAACAACACAGTCTTTCGATTCATCTCTAAGAGTGTTCGTGTGCTCTCTGGTGAACTTACCTTACAACATTTTGGAGTTACCAGTGAGATTATCAGAGAATGAGTTGCCTAGACACCCAGGGCCTTGGATCCCCTCTGGGCTGATAGCACCAGNAACAGACTGTTCCTAGGGGATGTACACCCTGAGATGTTCCAGGGCCCCAGGAACTTCTACTGCCTCCCAAAGCCTCAGTCCTAAATGGGAAAATACAAAAATTTGCCTGGATCTGTCCCCTCTGAAGGTGTGTCGGTTTATGGTGCCTTCAGCATAGGATACTTAGATAAAGCTGGATGTGGCTCTAACTCCATTATCTGGGATCCCCACCAGATGCCACCTGATCCCCTGGTTTCAGTTCATGCGGTGGCCACACCCGGCTGTCTTTACTGTGTATCTCTCCGTGTGTTTCAGTCAGTTCTGTTAGTTGGAGAAACCGCTCTAAAATGGGAGGGGGAGTGAGCAGTTCCAAGAGCTCAGCTGGCCCAGCCTATCTGAGTAGCAGAGGACATCCAGGGCTACACAGGGAAACCCTGTTTTGAAAAACAAACAAACAAACAAACAAACAAACAAACAAACAAACAAACAAACAGAAACATCTTAATCTAGTGTGGCTTTGAATTTGAAGTCTTGAAATGTTTGCTTGCTTCGTGTAACNGTGTTCTGTTTGCAGACCCTGGAAACATGCATTACCACTCACGGCCTTGGCTTTGGTGGCTTCTGGGTAGTAAGATCTCACAGTGCATCAGTTTTGTACATCAGCCACTAGATGGCAGCATTTTACTTCTTTTGAGATTCAATGCATCTATTGCAAGATGCTGCCTATGTTTACAGGCCTTTGTGGAATTGTAGGAGTCCTCCGTGAAACCTACCATTGTTTGACTGATCTTCAGTGAGGGGAAGGGCNTGTTCTATGTGATTAGTTTTCCATGTTCTGGGCAGAAGACTAGCTAGCGTGACCAAGTTGTTAGTGTTTGTGGCTGGGAAGTTGTCAGAACAGTGAAAATCGAGATGAAATTTTAGACTCCTAGAGCCACTGGTGAAGCTCTNCTTTAGTGTATTCTAGACAAACTCCTTCTCTGGACTGTAATTTCACCGTTTGGAGTGGTGACACTTGCCTTGGGTACTTTTTCTATTCTTGTGAAGAGACATCATAACCAAAGCAACTCTTACAAAGGAAAGCATCTGGAGGCTTGCTTAAAATCGTTAGTCCACAATCATCATTATGGGAAGCAGACAGCCGTGTCCCTGGAGCAGTAGCTGAGAGCTTTCCTGATCTGCAGGCAGCAGGCAGAGGAAGA
>LZPO01066438.1:60162-77012 GCA_001675575.1 Neotoma lepida | reverse complement strand
GAGTACTGGGATTACAGGCATAAGCAACCACGGCATTAGAGCTTGCACCACCATGACCAGCTTCTAACTCTTATTTTTATCTTCTCTTCATTCTCCTCTTCTTGTTTGTGAGACAGACTTGTGTCTTGCTCTGTTACCAAGGATGGTCTTGAATGGAGAAAATTCTTTTTTAGTCTCTTAACTGCTGTTCTTCCAGCATGGGCCACCATGCCTGGCTTCTGATTCATATCTTACTTTCTCACTTCTTCAGTATCCTTCTTTGTGGTGACTATGGATGCTCACATAGAGAGGTAATAATGAATGTTTCTGAAGTCTTTCTGGATACGATCTAATTTAGCACACTGTGCTAAATGTCACAGAGTAGGACAGTGGACCTACAGAGGCAGAGACCAGACAGGAGGGAAGACAATCATCTAATCCCAGAGCAGAGAAAATAGTGAGAGTAAAGACTTTACAAATAATCAGNGGAAGCCATTTCACCAGAATGCTCTGAACCACAAAAGCTGAAAGTCCCAGCTTCTGAGCCGTCCCCACCTCTCACAACAGAAGCCCCCCATGAGCACCAACACCTCCTGTGTTCTCTCAAGAGCATCGTTTCTCAGTTTCTCAAGAACTTTACACGTGTGCTGCCTCCTCTCATCCCTCCNTCCCTCTTCTGGGCCATTTCAGGAAACAAAACTTCCTCTGCATAAGAGGCCCGTCCCCTTTTCCCGTTACTGATAGACATTTTGAAAGAGGAATCTAGGATTTCTGTTTACATTTCTCCAAGGATACAGGGTTAGCTATTTAAACAAGGGGAGCAGTTGTTCTGATGTGGGGTCCACTTCTATTTGTTCCTCANAGTTCATTTTTGCTGAGGTTCAGTGCTCNCCAGGTCCATGAGTCATATGACTGTTTGTCCTGAGTGGTTTGAACTACAAACAGTCTCCAGCACAGCTTTGGTGTCTAAATACCATCTTCTCCTCACTCCTAAGTCCCAATGCCCCCTTCTTCTTACTCTACTGTTTTCTTAGACTTCTCAGTTAGCTTCTCCCTGAGCTCCCACCTCACCACCTCTATAGGCAGGGGCTCCAGCTGTTGAACCTACAGCTAGTTCACTTTGCTTTCTCTCTGGACAAGTCTATGCCAGTGTCTCATAGGCTTTCCAATGCTACACATTCAAAATTAAACGTGTTCTTTTCCTCAAAAATTGCTTCCTCTCAGGCATTTCAACAAATTGAAGAATCAGATGGCCATTTTTTTCCCACTAAGCACCTGAGCAATCATAGGTGTTCTTTGGTGCTTTCCTGCTGTATTCCTGACACCTCATCAAACACTGGGTGAAGCTGATTTTCTCCCTGCCTTAAATCTTCCCACTCCCTTCCTGTCTGCTGCTGTGACCTTCTTCTCTTATTTGAGCTACTGCAGTTGCTCCTCCCTCCTGATCTGATATCTGAACTGCATCTTCCTCCCATAGTCTATTTCCCCCCTGACAGCTGGGGTACAGTCAGTAATGAGGGGATTCAGATATAACGTCCTTTGGGATTGGCTGTTGTTCTCCAATTGGCCTCTGATCTTAAGTGAGGGTGATCTTAAGTGAGGTTCTTTTGTTAAAGGGACCCAAAATGGGCAAATTACAGTAACTCCTTTCTCTGTCCAGATGGAAAAGACTAAGTTCTTTCACAGTGTTCTCCAGTCCGGTGTTCCTCAATGATAGCCAAAACACACATCTTGAGATTTTACCTGCAGTGCTCAGAACCATCTCGGTGTGAATGNATGGCCTGTGGATAACTGCTGATAGGCAGCACTGCACTGAAGCTACGCCCCAGACCCCACCTACAGGAATTGGATAGCTCTTCAAGAACTATCATTAGTGCAAAATGCTATAATGACAATGAAAGTTTGGGAGCACACTGTGATATGTTTTGTAAACACACACGTGCATGTGTCTCTCACTTCATTGGTTAAACCCTCCCACTGTTATCTTTGCTCTTAGGATACAATTTCTAATCAGGTTGGCTGTAAAACTCAGTTTCAATCTCAAAACCATAGGAGAACAGGCAGTTGGCCCAAATGTATAATCAAGTCACTTGCTTAAAGGTTTGCAGTGTTTTGTGTGGCTTGGGACATTTNTATTTCTTCTGAAAGGCGAAGTGGCTCTCAGGCTAAGCATAGTTGCTGCTTTTCCAGAGGACCAGTTCCCAGCACCCAAATTGGGCAACTCAATAATTATCTATAACTCCAACACCAGGCGATCCGATGCCCACCAAAGATTGCTTCACAGGCATATGACACACACACAGATACACACACACACACACACACACACACACACACACACACGGAAACAAAAAATTACAACCTTTACACAGATGAAACAGGGTGTACTTCATAAATATGGTAACAGGAAGGAGGACTGAAACTACTCCAAAGTGACCACTTCTTCTCTTCATGGTCCTGCCTGTCCCCTCTTCCCTGCCCACACAATGGCTTCCTGAAAATGTGTAGTTTCTTCCTACACAAGGGTTAGGAGCAGACATTCCCCGTGTCTGACACGCTTTTGCTTTTTGACCTGATTGCCACCTTGTTCCCTTGCCATACATAGATCCTATTCCCCGCCATGGCACCCCATCCACTTAGCTCTTATTCATCTTCCTGATTGTCGGGTATAGATCTTTTCCTCTCCATCAGCATGCCCACCCTTTCTATCCACCCGTTCGTCACTTCTCCCATTCTGTAAATATTCATCAAGCATCAACTTTTACCCAGGAAGCTCCAACAGCTCATAAGCCCCGAGTTTCTAAAATGAACTAGCTGGTTAATGGATGCAAGGACAGGAGGAAAGAGGTGAAAAATATTTGGATACTAAGTCAGAGACAATGATGGGACCATCCTTCATGANGGAAAGGTCGGGGTGGAGGAAAGTGTGCAGGCAGAAGGCAATCTTTCTTACTCAGAGATTATGCTGGGTTGTTCAAAGGTCAATGCCTCACGTGTGAGATAGCTGGCTAACCAGTGGTAAATCATTGGCAGAAGTGTGATCACAGAACGAGGAGGAGACCACCTAAAAGCTCCGAGGCACAGGATAGAATGAAAAAGGAAAAACAAAACAGGAAAGTAAAGATTAGCATATTCGAAGGGCACACTGGGACAACTGTCTCTGAACCAAAAATTTTCTTTCACATTTTGTATGTTACACAACTTGGAGAGGAAAAGAACTTATTTCTTCAATTTGTACTTTGTTCCTGTGTAGGAGGAAGAGGTCCCTGGTACCCACAATGCCACAGGTGAAGAATGGTCGACACAGCTAACATGGAAAGACAAGTGCACACTGTTAGGTTTAGTCCTTGCCTGAGCAATTAGTGCTCTCTAACTGTCCAACTTGGAACCTTAATTAGCCAATTAAATCTTGCTTCCTTGTCTTTTTCATTTCTAAAAATATTCCTGAGCTGTCTTCGGAGGTTGAACAAGCTCTCCTCTATTTGTAACAAGACGTGAAAATGTTATTTAATGGAAACTCGTCTGCATGGTGATTGAGTCAGCACAGCTGGATTCCCGGAATCTGTAGGAAAGGCTAGAGCTCATCGTCACCGCTCCATTTTCAATGGGTTAGCAGACAGGATTTTCTGCGGTGTTATATTCCCTCTTTGCACAAGAGGGCAGCAGAGAGGCAGAGAAGGCCCCGAGAAACGGATCCGAGGCGCCGAAAGCTTTAATTTTGGGCGTAGTGTTTTCAAAAACACCCTTCAAAAACCAAACCATATCGTGTCCTTCTAAAATAACCCCGGTCAGTTCATTTGCCTATTGTACTTCAAAAGAAAGGCCAGACCTACACCTATGAAAAGGTAAATGCATTTCAATGCGGAGTTTGCAAGGGCTGTCTGCTTTGGCCTGATCATGTTTCCTGATTTTCCTTGGGAGGTCACAGTTTGACAAATGATAACTTAGGAATCATTCTATCACATTTCCTAGTTCCTTAAAGACAGTTATTTCCGGCATAGTCCAAGTAGCCATGCTCCGATTTGATCCATAGGAAGGAATTATTAAGCTTTTATTCAATACAATTTGAATAAAAGATTGGTGAAATAACGTTCAATTCTGCATTACATTTGTGAACAGTCTTTGGCTATATCTTAGGATGTAATCAAAATTACCGAGTTAATTTGAATATTGTGAACAAAATGTATTATGGGTCTGCAAAGGCTGGAGGCTGTTTCTCAGGCTGCAGACTTTCCTGTCTCTGGAGCGGCCTTTTGTTCTCTCTCACCTCAAGAAGTCTTTCCCCCATCAGCCTCCTGCTCACGTTGCAGCCACACCCACTGTTTTGCCTGAGGAATAACTAAAGCCGCTCTTGATCTCAGAGTGGATGAAGCAACTCCACACTGGCTTCCCCGGTGCTTGTAGGTTTTTCTGGCCATTCCACGACTCTTTTATTTACTGCCATGGTTCTCTTTAGGCTTCTATGGAAACGATGCTCCTGATTTTATCTGCAGCACCTCGTACTACCTACTCAGTAAAGACCCAAATAAAACTAAAAGAATCGGTACTTAGAATCTTTATCAAAGTGAAAGGGTAGGAATTAGGGACATAATTTATTTATTTTTTTAACTTGTGAAGAGGTTAAAGGATTTGCTACTCTGTTTTAGGGAGGGGTGGGAGTTAAACATTTGAGGTCAAAGCAAAGATGATCTCTTAGGACACATATCACTTCTCAGAGACTTGGGTAAGACTGGTAGATCTTGGGTCTGTGGTTAGCGGAGAANGGGGCGGGGGTCAGCAAGGGGACTCAATACTCAGAGGCTTAAAATGCAGAAAAGCACGTTGAAACTGTTTTGTATAGTGCTAAGTGTAGAGGGCATGAGCACAGCGTTATCTGTTGCAAAACAAACGGAACCTAGACCTTGCAGGAATCTTAGCAGAACTCTTCAGTCGAGGCTTTCTGGTTGTTAAGGTGGTTCTCTCAAGGGCATCTGTGTGTGCTGGAGGTCATTGCGGCATGCAGCACGGTGGGGAGGNGGGGAGCTGTTTCTAGAGAAGACTCAGCTTGCTGCTAGCCTTCTTAGCATCTTGTTGCTAGGCAACGGCTCCTCTGCAAAAGCTCATCTCTCTCTTTAAAGATGGAGTGAGGTCTTGCTGAGGGAAATATAGTTTGTATAAAATTGAACCATATGCAAACACCATTTAGTTCCAGTCCTCAAAGCTGCTTTCTCTTACAAGGAAGACAGAGAATTTCTGCTTAAAACCCATCACTTAGCAACCATGTACTATTACCCCCCCCCATTCTCTGTAATGCAATATGCTTCCTTTTTAATCTTATTGATTTATTTTTACCTCCCCGCCCATATGCCTCTCCAAATTGATTTAATGAGATTCAGGAGGGCATTGTTTGCGATAGTATTTCCCTAGACTGCTGAATTAATTTCCATTTGAAAAATTACATAGGATCTGCAGCTTCCAGCCAGCATCTAGTCTCTGGCTCTTAGATCATATTACATAATGAAAAAAGGCGATGGGATGTCAACGCGAAAGAGCAGCATGTAAGGAATGTAAATTTAAACACAAGTTTGCAGACAACTTTGGCTCCTTGGATGTATTTGAAAAATCTAGACAGGACTTGCTAGACTTTAAAATTTCAAAAATCAATATAGACTAGTTATTGATTTCAGAACTGCAAATTACCCTTAGGTTCTAAATGTTTTTTACTTTAGCATTTTACCATTTTAAGTTGTTGGTCAGTTCAGAGCCAAATTTGCAATTTTCCTTGATATTCTTGTCTGCTCACAGACTTTTTGGAAGCCAATGACCAAGTTAAAACACAGCTGCTTTCTTTTCTTTCAAGTTCTAAAAGACTAGAATTATTAATGGCATATCTTGAAATTGTTTTTTAAGAAAGCTTTAAGTTATTTACCAATTATTATTTTGTGTTTTATGTTGCAAAACCTTGTGCTCATTACATAGCATTTTTTTAAAACTGAATTTGGTTCTGCAAGCCTGACACATGATTGACAGCCAACACCGATCAGATAGTCTCATTAGAAATCTCTGAAGTTCTGAATGCTTGCGTAAGTTTAGTGGTGTTAAAAGGGTGTTCCTTCTGAAAAGAGTCTTAAGGGCATATGATCCAAGGTACAAGGGAGAAGAGTAGGGCTGGAAATGTTTAAGCTGGAAGGCAGGGATGGAGGAGAGGAGGAAGCAAAGAGAAAATCAACCCAAACTAACAACAAGTGGAAAAACCTGTAGAAAATCTGATGCTGNGTAAGCTAATAAAAATGCCAGTGTTAGCAGAGGAACTCTGGGTACCAGATAAGTCTGCTCACAGATGGTGTAGTTTATTATAATAATCTCAATGCCAGGAGTGGGTTACTGCCCTATGAATTGAGATCCCTAAGACCCTACAGGCAAATGACACTACTGTTGACTGTCCACTGGAACACTTTGGTAAGGTCCTCTGGTCACAGGACATAGAGAAATCAAGATGACACTGTAGCTTCCTGCCTACTGGCTAGTCCTCATGGTGCCAGGAGGTGCTAGGCAGACTGCTGAGAAGAATTGTCATCAATAGTCTTACTCAATGCATGGATACTGACTGGTCAGGCAGGATGTGGTCACTGTTGCAACAGTGGTTGGTGTGCTAAGAGGGTAACCAAATGCTTTTGGGTTGGGTTTTGAGGCTGACTTTACAGGAGGGAATTCCCATCTTGTACTGTAAACCTGGCCAAAGGCCCATGGNTGAGGAGGTCTTATAAGCCCTAGTCAGGAGGCTACCTGTACTGTTTTGCTAAAAGGATGTGATGTGCTGGTTAAATTATCTTCTAGATAATTATGTTTATAGCCATAGATGAGTACTGTAGTCAGCTTTGGTCTGAGCAGCTTCTTTTTACTGTGGCCAGCAGTAAGTGCAGAAATTTTGGCCCAAGTGCTGAGAAAAAGTGACTGGAATACTCAGCCATAATGATGACTTCAGAGCATGCTGTGGCTCTTGCCCTCTTGGACTCAGAGAACAAGGTTACCTGCACAAGAGTGTGCTCATCAGCATCCTGTCACTGTGTGGAAGGCGCTCACAGAGCCCCACTACTCTTTGAGGATTTGTATGTAGCTATTGGCTAAGGAAGAAAGAGAGGTATTTTCTTCAGTATTGTAGCCACTGGTAAGTTGCTCATGGTCCTGTAAACAAGCCCTCATCCATGGTCCTGCAATCAGCACTAATGAAAATTATGGGTCATATAAAATAATGAGTATAGAGGAGGTGATCATTGGGAAGAGGAGATCAGAAGTGAGAGGGGGAACAAGAAGGGTAATGATATAGATATGGTCAATACACATTGTATACATATACATAAATGTCACAATGAAACTATGTATAATTGATACTTGCTAATAAAATTTTTTAAATAAAGGATTTCCTGAACCATTTAATGTTTTAAGTTTTCTTTGTTTTGTTTTCAGAAATTGCTTTCTTTCTCTATTAAGCTGTTAGAGCAGTGGCAGAACTCTAACTTGAGTTACCTTACACAAAAATGGGTTTGTCCATAGCACCAACCAGGGTCTGGAGTGTCATTAGATGCTCCTCTTATTTATCCATGATGGGTCCATCTTCTAAAACTGTCACTTTTATGGGTTGTTGTGACTTGAACCCAGGGTCTTGTGAATGCTCATACAAGCTTCCCACTGACCTCTTCAGCCCCATAAACTATCATTGCTGTAGTTTTACCCAGGACTTCCAGGAGCCTCCTGGATCATATCTTTCTAATTTAAGTAGAGGAAAAGCCTCCCATCTACCATGTGGCTGTCCTAGGAAAGGAACAGGAAGGCAGTCTGGAGCCACTTACCTACAGGAATAGCAAATCGCAAGGGCAGGAGAGCAGGAGAAGGAAAAGAAATGAGAGCTGTAAACGTTAGAGAGGGAAGAGTGTGGGACAAAGAACAGCAGTGTCACTGAATGAACGGAGGGAGGTAAGTGATAAACAGAATGGGAGAGAACCCATTGCTTGCCAAGAACCTTGGCAAAAACCAAAAGAAGGAAAAGAAAGAATGAAGGACAGAGCTGAGCATATCCTGGCTGCACAGAAGAAACCTACCTTCCCTGGCAGCTACAGATCAACCAACTGATTCTTCAGTACAGTTTGTATCTGCTTCTCTAGGGTCGTAGAAAAGGGTGAGCCAACTTCCCCATGAATATGAAGATGTGAGAAAATGCACACAGTGGCATGTGGGACTGAAAGTGCAAGAAAGTGTGTGCAGGGATACAATGCTGGTGCAGAGTATTCAATAATCTGCAGCATCAATCAAAGGCTCAGACCATCCAGATAAACAGATCCTTGACTGTGGTGCATCCTGGGACGATGGAAAGACATTGGAGTCAGTTAAGGGATAGATGCTGAGACCTGCTGGTAGACACTGGAAAAGACACACAGGATGGGTGTCATAAAAGGCACTTTGGGCTGNGGGGAGCTGTTTCTAGAGAAGACTCAGCTTGCTGCTAGCCTTCTTAGCATCTTGTTGCTAGGCAACGGCTCCTCTGCAAAAGCTCATCTCTCTCTTTAAAGATGGAGTGAGGTCTTGCTGAGGGAAATATAGTTTGTATAAAATTGAACCATATGCAAACACCATTTAGTTCCAGTCCTCAAAGCTGCTTTCTCTTACAAGGAAGACAGAGAATTTCTGCTTAAAACCCATCACTTAGCAACCATGTACTATTACCCCCCCCCATTCTCTGTAATGCAATATGCTTCCTTTTTAATCTTATTGATTTATTTTTACCTCCCCGCCCATATGCCTCTCCAAATTGATTTAATGAGATTCAGGAGGGCATTGTTTGCGATAGTATTTCCCTAGACTGCTGAATTAATTTCCATTTGAAAAATTACATAGGATCTGCAGCTTCCAGCCAGCATCTAGTCTCTGGCTCTTAGATCATATTACATAATGAAAAAAGGCGATGGGATGTCAACGCGAAAGAGCAGCATGTAAGGAATGTAAATTTAAACACAAGTTTGCAGACAACTTTGGCTCCTTGGATGTATTTGAAAAATCTAGACAGGACTTGCTAGACTTTAAAATTTCAAAAATCAATATAGACTAGTTATTGATTTCAGAACTGCAAATTACCCTTAGGTTCTAAATGTTTTTTACTTTAGCATTTTACCATTTTAAGTTGTTGGTCAGTTCAGAGCCAAATTTGCAATTTTCCTTGATATTCTTGTCTGCTCACAGACTTTTTGGAAGCCAATGACCAAGTTAAAACACAGCTGCTTTCTTTTCTTTCAAGTTCTAAAAGACTAGAATTATTAATGGCATATCTTGAAATTGTTTTTTAAGAAAGCTTTAAGTTATTTACCAATTATTATTTTGTGTTTTATGTTGCAAAACCTTGTGCTCATTACATAGCATTTTTTTAAAACTGAATTTGGTTCTGCAAGCCTGACACATGATTGACAGCCAACACCGATCAGATAGTCTCATTAGAAATCTCTGAAGTTCTGAATGCTTGCGTAAGTTTAGTGGTGTTAAAAGGGTGTTCCTTCTGAAAAGAGTCTTAAGGGCATATGATCCAAGGTACAAGGGAGAAGAGTAGGGCTGGAAATGTTTAAGCTGGAAGGCAGGGATGGAGGAGAGGAGGAAGCAAAGAGAAAATCAACCCAAACTAACAACAAGTGGAAAAACCTGTAGAAAATCTGATGCTGTGTAAGCTAATAAAAATGCCAGTGTTAGCAGAGGAACTCTGGGTACCAGATAAATCTGCTCACAGATGGTGTAGTTTATTATAATAATCTCAATGCCAGGAGTGGGTTACTGCCCTATGAATTGAGATCCCTAAGACCCTACAGGCAAATGACACTACTGTTGACTGTCCACTGGAACACTTTGGTAAGGTCCTCTGGTCACAGGACATAGAGAAATCAAGATGACACTGTAGCTTCCTGCCTACTGGCTAGTCCTCATGGTGCCAGGAGGTGCTAGGCAGACTGCTGAGAAGAATTGTCATCAATAGTCTTACTCAATGCATGGATACTGACTGGTCAGGCAGGATGTGGTCACTGTTGCAACAGTGGTTGGTGTGCTAAGAGGGTAACCAAATGCTTTTGGGTTGGGTTTTGAGGCTGACTTTACAGGAGGGAATTCCCATCTTGTACTGTAAACCTGGCCAAAGGCCCATGGNTGAGGAGGTCTTATAAGCCCTAGTCAGGAGGCTACCTGTACTGTTTTGCTAAAAGGATGTGATGTGCTGGTTAAATTATCTTCTAGATAATTATGTTTATAGCCATAGATGAGTACTGTAGTCAGCTTTGGTCTGAGCAGCTTCTTTTTACTGTGGCCAGCAGTAAGTGCAGAAATTTTGGCCCAAGTGCTGAGAAAAAGTGACTGGAATACTCAGCCATAATGATGACTTCAGAGCATGCTGTGGCTCTTGCCCTCTTGGACTCAGAGAACAAGGTTACCTGCACAAGAGTGTGCTCATCAGCATCCTGTCACTGTGTGGAAGGCGCTCACAGAGCCCCACTACTCTTTGAGGATTTGTATGTAGCTATTGGCTAAGGAAGAAAGAGAGGTATTTTCTTCAGTATTGTAGCCACTGGTAAGTTGCTCATGGTCCTGTAAACAAGCCCTCATCCATGGTCCTGCAATCAGCACTAATGAAAATTATGGGTCATATAAAATAATGAGTATAGAGGAGGTGATCATTGGGAAGAGGAGATCAGAAGTGAGAGGGGGAACAAGAAGGGTAATGATATAGATATGGTCAATACACATTGTATACATATACATAAATGTCACAATGAAACTATGTATAATTGATACTTGCTAATAAAATTTTTTAAATAAAGGATTTCCTGAACCATTTAATGTTTTAAGTTTTCTTTGTTTTGTTTTCAGAAATTGCTTTCTTTCTCTATTAAGCTGTTAGAGCAGTGGCAGAACTCTAACTTGAGTTACCTTACACAAAAATGGGTTTGTCCATAGCACCAACCAGGGTCTGGAGTGTCATTAGATGCTCCTCTTATTTATCCATGATGGGTCCATCTTCTAAAACTGTCACTTTTATGGGTTGTTGTGACTTGAACCCAGGGTCTTGTGAATGCTCATACAAGCTTCCCACTGACCTCTTCAGCCCCATAAACTATCATTGCTGTAGTTTTACCCAGGACTTCCAGGAGCCTCCTGGATCATATCTTTCTAATTTAAGTAGAGGAAAAGCCTCCCATCTACCATGTGGCTGTCCTAGGAAAGGAACAGGAAGGCAGTCTGGAGCCACTTACCTACAGGAATAGCAAATCGCAAGGGCAGGAGAGCAGGAGAAGGAAAAGAAATGAGAGCTGTAAACGTTAGAGAGGGAAGAGTGTGGGACAAAGAACAGCAGTGTCACTGAATGAACGGAGGGAGGTAAGTGATAAACAGAATGGGAGAGAACCCATTGCTTGCCAAGAACCTTGGCAAAAACCAAAAGAAGGAAAAGAAAGAATGAAGGACAGAGCTGAGCATATCCTGGCTGCACAGAAGAAACCTACCTTCCCTGGCAGCTACAGATCAACCAACTGATTCTTCAGTACAGTTTGTATCTGCTTCTCTAGGGTCGTAGAAAAGGGTGAGCCAACTTCCCCATGAATATGAAGATGTGAGAAAATGCACACAGTGGCATGTGGGACTGAAAGTGCAAGAAAGTGTGTGCAGGGATACAATGCTGGTGCAGAGTATTCAATAATCTGCAGCATCAATCAAAGGCTCAGACCATCCAGATAAACAGATCCTTGACTGTGGTGCATCCTGGGACGATGGAAAGACATTGGAGTCAGTTAAGGGATAGATGCTGAGACCTGCTGGTAGACACTGGAAAAGACACACAGGATGGGTGTCATAAAAGGCACTTTGGGCTGNGACAATCAGTTTCAATTTATGTTGAATGTGAAAAGGCATCTTGAGAAACTTTAAGTCAAATATGAAAATCTAGCTGAGCTCTTGTGTTGGTAAGTAAACACCATTGTGGGTCAAGAGTTAAACTGAAAACATGAAATATTCTGGAACTTTTGGGGTCCTCCTGCAGGTCATGTATTTCTGGGATCACTTGGGAGGGGTGAGCTTAGTCTAAACACATGAAGAATTATTAACATACTGCTCTTGCTGTTTTCAAGACACTCAAAAGTACTTTGAGAAACTAGTGTTTGTACAGAAAGAACAATGGCTCCAGGAAGTCCTTTACAGCACAGAGGTCCTGGCCAGAGCAACCCTTCTGTGTGGCATGAATTGGTGGAGGTGTCTATTGTGTGTTCAGACCACAGCCCATTGGTTGAAGTTAATTGTAAGACTCTAGCCTACAGATCTGAATCAGCAGGGGCACTNGAGTCTCTCTCTGCAGAGTCGTTTTCCTTTTGATGGACAGTGAAGGCAGAGGTTTTTGGGTGGCAGTGGAATAAGCTGGGAAATGCTTGATTCTTTAAAATTCTTTAAAGAATTTTTAAGAATTTAAATTTTAATGAATTTAAACTTCATGTTGTGTACTTCTTAGCAACAAAGTAATTTTTGCAAACAACAATTTATTGCACTTGGGTGAATTATGTTTTAAAATGTTAATTTTATTACTACTCAAATGTGATGAAGACCCCAGATTGGATGCTAGTTGACATCAAAATGACTGTGNATCACTCACAGTTCCCACAAGGAGANGGTGCCAGGGCTAGCAAGGAAGCAGAGTGAGGGGAAAATGAAGGAAGTAACCTCTTTTGTTCTCTGTTTGGGAAAGAAAAGGTAAGGCAGAGCAAGCTGCCTTATAAATGGCAGTGTGTGCATGTTCCCTGAGCTCTGAAGTGTCAAAGATAGATCTAGTNAGGGTGTCTGGTACTGTGACAAATGGAAGAGTACCGACAGATGAAAGCTCACCTNAAGGAGGCAGCTGGGTGTGGGGCAATTAACTGAAACTATGCAAGGCTTGTGTCTGGTGAGTCGATTGCTCTTCTGGTGTCAGCGCAACCTCGGATGCCCAATTATTGGGAATTCAGAAAATTAAAAAGCCATGATTAATCCAAAATTCATTACTCTTGTACTCTTGCCAACATTTTTATACAATATGTATGAACAGTACAGAAATTAGTTCACAACATAAAGGCAAAACATAAAACTCAGACACATTCTGGATAACAGGTATTGAAAACATGTGTGTCATACTGGGAAAATGATTTGTAGAGTTTTGATGAGAATTCTACAAACTGTAAAATATCATCTCTTTCATTGTCTAATAGGGGAAATACCCCTGATTTGCTGATAAAATGAACCACTTAAGCACAAAATATTATGCCTGACTCTTGATAATGCAACAGCTGTTTCATGATATGAATAATATATATTCTGCCCAGACCACNATGTATAATTCAAAAATAGCAATACACAATTCAAAAATGCGTTGAACACACATTGTGATTTTCCTGGCAGTTTTCTTCTCCCTAGGATGTTTTTCCAAGGTGAGTTTAAAGTGAGCATTTATTTCTTAAGTATCCACCAGCTGGGCAGCCCCTGGTCATACAGGATGAGGAAGTTTGTCTGATAGTTACAAATNTCCACAGACTTTAAAACATATTTTAACTTTCTTTATTCTTTGTGTCTTTAACATCATGCATCCTGATCCCACCCATTTCCCTCTTCCCCAAAATAAAATGAAATAAAATTTAGGAGAAAAAAAGGAAAAAAAAGGGGGGAGAAAGGGAAAATCTCATCATGGAAGCTGCAGTGTGGCACAGTTAATCACGCAAGAGTGACCCCACCTTAGACTACTGGAAGTAATCCAGAGGGAGCCTGTACTGGCATACTCCAGTGAGTATTCACATGGATGAATACCCTATCTGTNAACACAGAGCCCTGATCCAGAGACTGATTATCCATACATTTTCACATGCAGGTGTTCATTGATAAGAGTCATTGGTCTGGTTCAAGGCCCCTGGTCTCTGCTACACCATCAAAGCTGGGCCCTCACTGGGGCTCTCCCTGGACATCCTGTTGCTGCCCTGTGTCATGGAGATCCCACCTCACCCTCACCTTTCACCCCCACGCTCCAACAACTCACAGATGGGGTGGATGTTAATTAGGGTGGGCCAACATGTAACCCTGGTTCTGGGCCTGGGTCGTTGCAGGGTTGGTCCGCCCACCAGCTTTTCCGGTCTTCACCACCAGGGGGAGCTCTCCAGCATTGCCCTGGATGGTTCACCCCTTGCAGGGATGAGCAAGGGGCAGGGCCAGTTCTGCTTTCACATCCTCAGGGTTGGTTCTCCCACACCTACCAGCTCTACTGTGTTGCCCAGGCATGATGTAGCGGCCATTCTCCTGAATACTGCAGCTGAGGAGGGGCAAGGACAGCTCTCCCGCTTTTATGACCTCAGGGTCAGCTCTTCCACCTGCCTCAGATATTGATAGGGGTGCATCTCTCCNCTGCCTAGGCTCCCACATGACAGATGAGTAATGGGGACAGATCTCTCATGCTCACAACTTTAGGGCTGTCTTGCTCACCAACAGCGTCATCTCTACTGTGCTGCCCAGGTGAGGTACAGGGTCAACTTTCTCCAGTGCTGCAGCTGTAAGGGAGAGGGACAGCTTGTGGTAAGGGGGTGCAACTCTCCCTCACTCACGTCATGGCATGACAAACAAGTAGTTGGAATAGCTCTTCTACACTCACAACTTCGGGGCTGGCTCACCCACATCTTTGCCAACAGGTTTGGCTCTATTGTGCTGCTCAGGCAAGGTGCAGGGCCTGCTTTCCCGAGTGTTAAAACATATTTTTTAAAAAAGGCAAATGGAAGATGTACATTTTTACAGAGATCCAACAGTATATATTCATAATTAAAATGTGTGACTAAGAGAAATGGCCGCATTAATGTAATGAGAACTGTTTTTATTGTTTTACTCTTCCTAATTAATTCCTGGTTTACATAAGCTATCTCTCTTCAATGACTTTATTTTTCATTTTGACTTTACTTGTGTCTTTCAGTTTTTCTAAATAAAACATCATGAGACTTATTAACCAGAGATATAGTCAGAGAAGTGTTGGAAACAAATAAGTTTTTGAACTAAACTCAAAGACAGTCACAACATCTATGCTGCTTAAAATTCATTTATTCAGTCTCTTGGACTATTTAGTGTTTATACACATAAAACTTGTCAGTTTTCTAAAGTGTAGCGAGAAAAATCTGGAACTTATAATGTTTGCAATAATTTCACTTACAAAAGACCTGCAGTAAATAAATATATTACAAAAGAAGTTTGACTTTTTACTCTGCTTGTTCATAGAAAGATCACAGCTCTGCTGATCACAATGCATCTGTGCCTTTCTGGCATCCTTTTTCTTTCTTTTTTCCTTTATACCAATCAGTGTAATTAAGGAAAAAGATAGTTAAGTTCTTCTTCTTTTTTTTTTCATGGATATATGTCTTGTTATTGGTTGAGGCATTGGGAAATCATTTAATTGAAATTTAATGGTCATGAAAATGAAAGTGGGAGACAATGTCACTCTTTGTCCTTGCGTGGGGAATCTCACATGTGGATGGATTTGGGAAATACAGGTCTTTAAATAGTACACCTTGCCATTCAACGTCACGTCTGAATGTGATTCTTAGGAGGTGTTTCCGTTAAAGGACCATTAGAAATACAGTGCTGCAGATGCACGTAAGATTGTCAAGTAAATAACAGTAGTTTATAGTACTGAACTATATGACAACCTCCAATTATGACAACCTAGNAGTAGATTTGTTTTTGAATCCAAATATATAACATTGCTGATGCAAATGCTTGATTTGTCACGGCAGAATGGAAATGTCAGGACAGTGCATCTCCTACTAATGCAAATATAGGCTGCAGCAGTCTGCATAGGATGACTTTGTCCATAGTGCTTTGATCTTGTTTGATCAAACGATAGTGGCGGGGGAAATACGTTTTAATACAGAGGGTAGTTCGATTTGACTGTCCTATTAAAAACACCAGGGGAACCAAATGCTGTTGCTAAGATCTTCAGATAACCCAATTACATATGAGGTGACTCAGCAGAGGTGCCAAAACCAAACACAGATCTGAACTAGATGACAGCTTTCCTGTTCCTGTACAGCCCTCAAAGTGCTGTGTGAATATTTGGAGCTATTTAGGCTGATATGTAAATTGTCTCACCCAGCGTGTTCAGAGAGTCACTGTGCAGCAACATCAGAGATCAAAAGCAGTGTAAGTTGTTATTCTACTGAACTTCAAAGACATCAGAAATCATGAAGAGAAGTAAGAAGTATTTTATATTCAATTTNAGGAGCACTTTAACAATGTCAGCCACGTAGCCTTGATTGATCTAGTGGATTCTTGCTAAAAAGGTCTCCAACCAGTTTTCACTGCAGCCTCTGCNGGCTTCTCTGTTCATATGAACAGACAAAGAAAGGGGAATTGTCACAATACAAGGCCGACATTTAACCTAGTGCTAAAATCTGAGAGGAATTATNCTTACCTCAAAAAACCATGGAAGAGCTTCTAAGTATAGGGAATAGACTCCTAACCTTATGCTATTTTATGTGCTTGAAAGGAACAGAGAAACGATTTTCTTTCTATGTCATGTCTCCTTGTCACCCTTACCCTGCAGACATGCACAATCCAGAGGGACTTAACTAACAGACACGTGGGGGGCAAACTGGGGTGCTGTTTTGACATCTTTTCCTTAACACCTGCTGTGAAGTGGGTGTATGTACACATACACACACACACACACACACACACACACACACACCTGTCTCTTATACACATCTAGATGTGTATAAGAGACAGGCCTGTTTATTAGCTACAGCGTTGTAGATTATTCACTGTAAAGATTGAGTCACGGCATGAGGTAAAGTTCATTTGTTCATTTACTAAATGCCTGTATC
>LZPO01066438.1:24420-39026 GCA_001675575.1 Neotoma lepida | reverse complement strand
ACTGATGTTTTGTTTCTCAGCAATCTTAAAGGTTTTTCAGGATTCCTCTATATTCTCAAAAGAAAAAAAAAACAAACTTCAAAACTCCCATGTGTTTGTGCTCACATTCATTGCTGTTTGCTTAGTTAGAAATTAAAACTCAGAAAAATTAAAGTAGATGCATTTATTAATTTAATTTAAAATAACAAAACCACTAAATAGTAATGCAGGTGACAATGTTTGTGTGTCTGAGAAAGAACTCCACTTTCCAAAACAGAGAAAATGTAGTAAGGAGAGCTGTTTTATATTTCCATATCATCTCTTAAATGCATGGTTCAATAGGAAAAAGCTGCGTTCCTATATCTCCTTCTATTCTACCAATATATTGATTTGATTGAAGATCATGAAGACTAGGGAGGAAAGGGAGGAATTTCTTTTGGGGGGCGAGGGTTGAGACAGGGTTTCTCTGTGTAACAGCACTGGCTGTCCTGGAACTCACTTTGTAGCCCAGGCTGGCCTTGAACTCACAGAGATCCACCTGCCTCTGCCTCCACAGTACTGGGATTAAAGGTGTGCACCACCAACCCTGGCTGGAGGAAAATGTTATTAGCTTCCCAGACTCCTGTCAACAGTTTTTTGAAGCTACCCTAGGATGTGGAAAGTGGGAGAGCANTGAAAGCTGCTCTTATCACCAAACTTTGACGTCTCCATCACATATACAACCTAATGAAAAATTTTCCCAAATTGTTTTTGAGGCAGTTTTACTGGCCCTGAGCACCCACTAGCTCAATTGAGCTCACACCAGCATTGACCTTGGATCTTCCTGCTTCAGCTGCCCATGTGCAGGGATTATAGATGTGTACCAGTCCCCCTGCCTTTGCTTTGCAATTTGAATGCTTCGTAACTCGTAGTCTTATGTTGGTCAACTGGAAGATGACAGTGTCACTTACTTTTGTAGATTTTTCAACAATAGTGCATTTTATTATGTAATACCAAATTCACCTTTGCCAGATTCATCACTGAATTCATCAGAAAAGTTGCCTGGGAAGCTGTCAAGCTCATGGCAGCAAATATGAGTATCTACAATTTTTATTTTTCCTTGAAGCTTTGAATTTTTACAGTAAAAAAAAAAGTGTCGTCTGTTTCCCTTGAAGTGACACCTTATTTCATTCACTTTCAAAAAAAAAAAAAGCTTGTCGAGTTCCAGAGTCTGAATAATCCGGGCTTATCTGTCAGTTCTTTCAAGTACAATGGTGTTCCATGGCAAAGGTAGTCAACTTATTTTGCAGCTCAGACACCAACTGCATTTCTTGAGGTTACACATACAGCAGAAGGCTTTTCCTGTACTCACCACTATTACAAATTTCAAATGGGGGTAAAATCTTGAACAAATCAATGGTCGAANTCATGAAACAAATTTTTGTGGCTGCATCTGGCATGGTTTTAAATAAAATAGGAATTAAAAGTTAAACGTTACGGTACACACAGGACTCATTGTGGAACTTGGTGTCCTTGGCTTGACAAACAGGGACATCAGTAGTTCTACATACCAACATTTTATGCAAATGTCAATAGCAATGAAGGCAAATAGTTTTGACTCCCCTTGGAGAAGTAACAGGGATCTCTAGGGATCCAAGTTATAGCATCTGAGAATGGCTGCTACTGGTGTATCCATTGTGGTAGTTCTAATCAACAGACCAAAGGTTTAACGTTTTCTCATTNCTTCTTATACTTGTGTGATGTAACAATGCTCAGAAGGGAAGGATGTGCAGCGAGAAGCTGGGGACATGGTTATTGACCATCATCCTGACTCTTCTCTCTCATATCTACCTTCAGTGTGACAGGACAACAGCCCAGAAGGGACTCTAAAACCTTTAGTCCCTG
Organism: Neotoma lepida; assembly: GCA_001675575.1. Lineage (NCBI taxonomy): Eukaryota > Metazoa > Chordata > Mammalia > Rodentia > Cricetidae > Neotoma > Neotoma lepida. The sequence continues at coordinate 37,163 of LZPO01066438.1, read as the reverse complement.
TGGCCTGCCCACTTGGCTAGCTTGGACTTTCTTCATGCACAGTCATCTTTGGATGGTTAATTTTCATGTCAAGAGNTTGCTTTCCTCAGAGTGTTCTCTGAGGCCACATTCAGAATTCCTCAACATGTTCAGCTGTTGAAATCTCTTGATTAGGGGAGTCAGAGAACACAAATGCATTCCATGGGGACTATATGTTTACTCCTTATTGGGAGGAGTTGAAATAGCTTTTGACCATCTGACCTAACACAGATAGTGTAAACTAGAGCAGGCCCCTCCTTAGATTTCCCCGAATTCTAGATTATTTTCTTTGTCTGTAAGGTAGGAATCATGGTAGATTTGATTTTTGTTATTTTTAAATACCATGTTTTCTGGTGGTCACATATTAACCAATATTACCTATGTTTTCAATTCAGTATATGCTTTCAAATTTTTAAAAATTTTTGTTCATTTTGTGTATATATTTCCAAAGACGTGTGTGTGTGCATGTGTGTGTGTGAGAGAGAGAGAGAGACAGAGACAGAGAGACAGAGAGACAGAGAGAGAGAGCACACATGATGTGTATGTGTGAGAGGGTATGCCATGGTCCATGTATGGAGATTAGAGGACATTGTGGAGTTTGTCCTCTCCTCCCACCTGTATGTGAATTCTGGGAATCCAACTCAGGTTACTGGGGTTGCAGGGCAAGGCCCGCTAAGTCCGGCACAGGCCAGCTTCAGAATCTTCGAATCCATCCTTTCTTCATTTGCTTGGCTCTCATTTTTCTCTTTCAGTTACTTCGATGGAAAACTCAGAGGAGTGCTACTAGTGTGCTTCTTCCCAGTGCTATTTAATAGCAAGTGCATCTCAACCCAGAAATTGCTGATGGGTCTGGATGTCAGTCAGTCAGGACAGGATCCATAAACTCTGGCAGGGAATTATTCAAAACTTACTATAGGGCAGCAGTAACCAACACGGTATGCTAACATACAAATAGAAGATGATGATAAAGTTAACCAGTTAACAATTTAGCAATCCAATTCTTCCAATTCTAGCCTTGATAGGTGTGGTTGGGTGCTGGCTAGTTTTCAAGTTGACATAATGCTAGAATCATTTGAGCAGAGGGAACCCCAATTGAGAAAATGCCCCCACTAGATTGGTCTACGGGGAAGATTATGAGACATTGTCTTGATTGATCTTTGATGTAGGAAGGCCTAGCTCACTGTAGGTGGTGCCACTCCTGGGATGGTGGTCCTGGATAGTATAAGAAGACAAATTGAGCAAGCCATGAGGAACAGGTAATTAGTACTCCTCCAGGGTCTCTGCATCAGTCCCTGCTTTAAGTTCCTGACTTAACTTCTGTGGAAGACAGACTATAAGCTATAAGATAAAATAAACTCTCTCCTTCCCAAGTTGCTTTTGGTCATGGTGTTTTATCACATCAATAGAGACCTAACTAATGAGTGTGGTTTGAATGAGAATATCTCCTATAGGCCCATGTATTTGAACATTTGGTCCTATGTTGGTGGCACGGTTTGGGAAGGTCTAGGAGGTGTGGCCTTGTTAGATGATGTGTATCACNGTAGGTAGGATTTGAGAGTTTAAAGATTCATGCCCTTTTCAGTTTGATCTCTCCTTCACACTTCATACTTATGGTTGAGAAGTGACCTCTCAGCTCTCAAGGTCCTGTTCCTGCCACGGTGATTGCTGCCTGCTGCTGCAACCCTGCCATTATGGACTCTAACCCTCTGGAAGTGTGAGCCAAAATAAACCCTGTCATTAAAATTAGCCTTGCTCACGATGTTCTATCACAGCAACAGAAAAATAACTAACACAGCAGGATTTACGATTATCTTCCCATTCATACTTTCATCTGTCTGTTTGTTCATTCAGTTTATATGCTAAGTCACTAAATACTATTTGTAANTTAGCAGGGCTTTGTTTCAGGGCCCCTGGCCTTAGTTTGTTCCCTTAATTAGCTTCTTTTTAGCTACTTCAGCACCATGCACCTTCATGTTGCTCTTTGCCTCATTGTGCTCCTCATAAGTCAGTGAGAGCAGAGGAGGGTATGTCCTTGGTCAGTGTTTTCTCAGCATTAAATAGTATCAGGCACAGAGGGTGCCAAATACCCGTGTCAGTGCACTCCCTTGCTTGTATTTGGCCTTGGCCTCTCTCTCACTGTCTCCATACTTTGTTTCCATTTTGACTGTATGTTTAATTATTTCCTCTGTATATGTCCGTGCCCTGACTGTATGTTTAATTATTTCTTCTGTATATGTCNGTGCCCTTTGATTCTATTTGGGTAAGACAATTACTCTGCTGAATCAATCTTTCCCCACATCCAGAACAGAATAGCGAATGTAATCAGGCTTTATACACAGACTAAATTGTTCTGAAATTAAGTTATTTTAGGCTCAAGGGCAGGAAAGGTGGGCATTTACTCTACATTCCGCCACATCTACATAAAAAGATATCTGATGGGTATGGAATAACATTAAATGTGAAGTCATAGAAAATAGTGACTAAAAATGCTACTGTAAGAGCTAATGTGTCAGATAGTTTTAGAGGCTACACTCAATGTGGCTTGACTTTGGGTAGATTTTGGTACAGTCTGGATTTAAATGTTGCCTTTCCCAGTGTCTTTGTGATACTGAAATTTCATTTTTTGAATATTTAAAATAGGGTTGATAAGACTTATCTCAGTGGGATTATATGNGAGATAGATAAGATAAAATTTTATGAACATTGGGCATAGAGTATTGTGGTCTGTAATAGCTGTTTACAATTTTCCTATTTAAAAATTTATCATCATGGGTAAAATAAATGGGAAGACTCTATATTTATAAGTTACTGCTGCAGAGCCCTTGGGGTCTATTTTCCTACAAAACCACTTCTGGTTTTTACATGGGGAAACTTGTGATTTTTACAATTCTGGAGCAAATAACAATGCATGCCATTAGCAAATGAACATGTTGCAGCATTCTGAAGTAGAAAAATCTGGAAACCTCTGCACAGAGTCTGTTTCCAGCTGGCAGGCCACAAAGAAATTCAATTCCATAATGAGTTCCAGAAAACAAGTTGAGCAAGATTGATCTTTTTAAACTGGCCTATGGTACCCATCATTTTATTATATAGATAATTATTGTCCCTGTTGTGTACTGTCCAAAGCAGAGTACTTCTGGTTGAAAGTGAGTTTCTTCTCTTTCTCTCTTTCTCTTTCTTTCTTTCTTAAAGAAGAATTGCAATCAGCTACTTGGAATAGAGAATCAAGTAGAAGAGAACCTAATGGAAAGTTGGAAATGTGCTACCCTAAAATCTACTGCAATCTTGAAATCCATGGCAATCCATGCATGCAAATAAGAATTATATCTGAAAATAATTTTGCACCTAGTATACACAAAAAATGAATCCTAATTCCAGTGTTCAGATGTGTATGACATTCTCTGTTTTGGAATTACTTAAAAATAGTATCTGGGGAAGCTGAAAAAATTCTGCTCTTTTATCTCTCATATGAAAACTACAAATTAAGAGATCATTGAATATTTAAAGTTAAACCAGAGTCCTGAAGTAAAATTTGAAAGTAGGAGAGGGGAAATGTAGGCAAACCTACATTGGGGGAAGCCAAGCTTCCTGGAAGACACTCAGACCAACTGAGTCACTTGGAAAGGACATTCTCCAACCCGTTGAGCTGCCTGCAGGTTGTGTGGTGTGCTTGAGGTTGCCTGCTTTCATGGGCTCCCAGCCATGCTGGTGGTGGGCTTTTTGAAGCTGTCTTTGAGTCATTTCTGCTCCTGCTCCATCAGTATTCTCTAAGCAGCCATAATAAAACTCATTCACTGGTTTAGTATGTTGGTCTTTGGTTGTATCTTTACTTTGGTCTATCATCAGTTCCCTATCTGGGATCGGTAGGTAGCTGTTCATGTCTCCCCAGAAATACTGTCACATAACAAATACAAATGTTGCATTTAGAGCTGAGCACTCCACAGTCTTATTGTTTTCATGTTGACCAATTGTGAGTTTTAATTGCCATCTCCTGAAAAAACAAGTTTGTCTGGGGAAGGTTGAGAGATGTACTAATCAATGGACATAAAGATAAGAATTCAGGGGCAATTTATTACTATGCCCAGTACTAGAATCCTAATAGTATTAGGTTATCTCTTAGGGCTTATGACCTAGTCAACCACTGACTCTTGCTCAGTTAACAGTACCCAGTAGGAGTTCTGTCTTGAGGATTAGGCTTTAATTCCAATCAGAAAGTGGTTGATTATTTCCAAAACATTTATGCTGCTATTTCACCAGTGGGCAGATCTTGCCAAGCCAGTCATTATTTATAGTTCACTGTATTCACTACAGTGAATAGGTAGGACTGTTGATAAACTTTCTCTCCTGGTAGTGTGCATAGTATTTTTCAACACTATGAAATCTAGCCAATAGAAATGAAGCTTCCAGGTTGGTACCAGCTTTGATTTCTCCATGTAATATGACTCAAGTATGTGATGTCTTTAACAATAGTATCTTACCATCAAGTTCTGGAGGGTAGCAAAGTAGTGACAATAGCTTGTAGTGTTTGGGTAAGGGTGTTTATGCAACTTCAGTAGCCAGCAACCCCCAAAGAGGTAACTCAAACCTAGCACTAGGATTTTTATTTGGTAGCCTTGGTGTCTAGGGGAGGCATTATTAACCTGTTATAAGATACTCCCTTTACAACCCCTTGTAGCTATGTATATGTATATATTTTAGGAAGCTTCTACAGTGGTAGGTTTCTACATAACATTTGCAGAGGTCTTTAGTGTTAATTATGTCTGCCTACATTCCCACTTCTAACCTGCCTACAGTCCACATCTCATTCAACCTTCTGGTTCTTATCCCTACCCCCTTCATATTATGTGCCTTCTATCTTTCTTTGAAATACCATTTGAGNATCCTGTTGGTAGTTTCAATAAAATGGCCCCCATAACCTCATAAAGAGTGGCACTATAGGAGGTGTGGCCTTGTTAGAGTAGGTGTGGCCTTGTTGGAAAAAGTGTGTCACCAGGGGTGGGCCCATTCTCTCTCTCTCTCTCTCTCTCTCTCTCTCTCTCTCTCTCTCTCTCTTTCTCTTTCTCTCTCTCCACTCTCTCCTGCCTGTCAATCCAGATGTTCCAGATGTTCTTGGCTCCTTGTCCAGCACCATGTCCACCTGCCTGCTGCCATGCTCTGCACCATGATGATAATAGACTAAACCTCTGAACCAGTAAGCCAGACCCAATGAAATATTTTCCTTTATAAGAGTTGCTATGGTCATAGTGTCTCTTCACAGCAATAGAAACCCTAACTATACAGACCCCTACTAGTCTCCCAAACTAAGTGGCTACTCCAGTTTGAACACGCATATCAAATATTTAAAGCTAATATCCACATGAGAGAGAGAACGTGTGACATTTGTCTTCCTGGCTCCAAGTTACTTCATTCAGAATGATAATTTCTGCCTCCATCCATTTACTTGTGAGTCTTAAAAGTGGCATCAGTGTCCAGAGGGCCAGTCGGGCTGCCCTCCTGGTGTAGGAAATTTCCATTCTATGTAGGTGGGCCTAATCAGGGGAAGACAGGTCCCCTACTTGCTGTGGGACACAGATGATTGAATATTATATAAACGCATTCACAAAACTTTTATATAAAGACTCCAAAAGATATCCAAAAAAAGAATTTTGTGAATTTTCTTGTGGAATTAGTTTCAAGAGAAGTGGCTGTCCAATTAGTTTACGTGGAAGTAATTGTTCAGTTGGAACCTCCAGCTCACCCCTGCATGATCCGGAAAGCCTCATTCCTGTCTCTTTCTCTCTCTCTCTCTCCAAACCCCGCCCTCTCAGAAAATCCCCAACAAAGAAAAGATGCCAAAAAGCCCAGGTCCACATTCCTGGAGACTATTGTAACTTCCTCTCCTGTTGGGACCAGCAGTCCAAGTCCCCACCTAAGTATTCAGCTTTTGACTATACTTGGGCATACACCCAGCTTGTGGTGGACACATCATCACCCCTCCCCTACAGGCTATATAATCTCTCTGCTTTAGTTCAGACATGTGGCTTCTTCACTCCTTCAGCCTCGATCTCTGGGACTGGAGAACCTGCCTGGGAGTTGCTTTGCTCGAATAAAGCTATTGTTATACTTTTTCAATTTAGCTTGATCTGGCTTACTGCATTGGTGGAGAAACCTATTATCAGGGTACAGAAAACCTATTAATAATTTTTGCATTTATATACTCTTTTTCTATTTGTATTTTCCCTGAAGGATACAGGGCATCATAATAAACACTGAAGATGTCACAACAAACTTTCTAACTAAAGTAGCTATGTTTAGAATTGAACAGGACTATAGAAAAAAGGAAGACTAATATTTGTACTGATCTAAACAGTTATCAGACTATGGCCTTTATACTGGCGTGTACTTTTTGCTTTTAATTATTTTTTCAGCTCTAGTTGAATCAATTTGTTTTACTTAGTAACATAAATAGGGCATATTGATGAAAAAGAAGAGGTCTTTTTCTAAAAATGTAGGATTACATATTTTTATTTATGTTTTGAGCATGCTCAAGTTTTGGCTTATGCTTATCTTGCTGTGCACATTACTGGATTTATTGACTGAANCGTGGCAATAAATACTGAAAAGGTGGCACTGATATGCAACTTTCTTAAAGAACTTAAACATTCCTTTTATAATGTCTTTTTAAAAATTACCAACAACCATTGGTTTTTATAGAGAGATTAAATTATTTCAGATANGTAGTAGCTTTTCTCTTATTGGAACTTACAAGAAATAATTGGCTTTTCTAAAGGTAGTGTTTGATCTATTTAAATTTTAGCTAAGTACGTAGGTGGTTAAAGAGTTTCCTTCATGTTCCTAATGCCATTGTATTGGTGTGTGTGTGTGTGTGTGTGTGCATGTGTGTGTCTCTGTGTGCGTGTGTGTGTGCATGTGTATGTGTATGTGTGAATATGTGGGTATGTATGTGTGCATGTGTGTTTATATGTTTCTGTGTCTGTTTGTGTGTGCATATATGGATGTGATTGTGTGTTCTTTTCTCTTCTTTCAGTTCACTAGATTACAGCTTGGTGTTCACTGCCAGCACCAGAAAGGCTGACTGTTGTGTTCCCACATTGCTCCCAAACCAGCCCTGCTGGTTTNAGCTTGGAGGGCAGAGGAGGAGGGCCCTCTTTGTCTCCTTGACAACCATGTGTCCTCTAGGGAAGCTGCTTGGAGTTACANGTCTTTGAAGAGCTCAGGGAAGGCCATTTTGGGGAAAGATATCGCCTCAATTCCCTGCTTTTAAAGCATTTTGAAAAACTGTGTGCACTTTTACATAATGCTATGTGTTTTTACATAATTCTATTATCCCAAATCCATGCACTTATAACCCTTATTTCACCAACAAGAAAGCTACATCCCAAGACTCTTTTCCTAGCATCTGGNGTATATTTTCACACCCCTCCCCCTTCTGTGCTAAGTTTAACTCTGTCTCTGGTTCTCTAATGCACCGAGTTGACTCAAATATTAATGGCCCTTGGGAAGCCAAATATTCCCTTAGTCCAGTAAGATGGCAGTGATGCAGCATGAATATTTAAAAGAAAAAAAAGTGCCCATATTTTCTGCTTAAACAAAATTTTGTGAACAATTTGAACTTACAGCATTAAAAAAAAATGTCTGTTTCTGGATGTTAACCCAGTAGTTGGGAGGTTGAAGCAGGAGGATCACTGGGAGTCTGAAGCCAGTGTAGACTATCTACTAAGTTCCATCTGGGTTAGCCTGGGCTACAGAGTAAGACCCTGTGTCAATAAACAAAACTAACAAAATAAAATCAGATAAAGATGTGTTTTCTGTGGCATCTGGTTAGTGTCTCTCACCAGCTGAGAGCCANGAATGCCAGCATAAAGCTTCTTCCCTGCTGGCCAGCTCTCTCATGGCACAAGCAGGTGCCATGCAACCTGTTGGAAGAAATCACAGTCAGCAGTCTTCCAGTGGATCCTGTGTGCAATACCAACTAGCCAGACCAAATGAGCTAGCCTGCTGGTACAATGGTAGCAAGACTGCTTAGGTGTAACCAACTGCTTTCTGATTGGATATGAGGCTTCATAGGAGTAAATTTGCATCTGGTACCATAAGCCAGTCAAAAGTTTGTAGATCTTAGGCCCTAATAGGGAAGCTACTGATGTTGATCTACTAAAGGAACATGATGTGCCTGTCTAGTTGCTTTCTAAATATTTATGTCTACTTTGCTAAAAAAAAAAATCATATAAACACTCGAATCTCCTAAATGTACCAAGTTAATTTGTTAGGGAGCTAAGCAATTGATTTACATTTACCACACATTCTGAACATCTTATACATACCTTTTTTTTGGAAATCATTTCTGTTCCCAGAAAATAATTGTTTCTAATTTTTTGCCTGGTTATGCCAGATAATAATAGTGGATTGACACGATTGTCTTCCTGCCACTCCNGTGCCTTCTTGTTCTTTACAGTGGTCTCTGTGCTACTCTTGGGTAACTGTGTTTAGTTGGGACTTTTAGTTCTACGTTAGGGGCATTGTTTGACAGCTACTTCACAGTTCTCAGGAGAGAAAACTAGAAATGGAAATTATATTCCAAAATATTTATTATCCATGAAAGCCTAACTCACTTGCATTCAGATAAGAGAATATGGCCTGATCTGTATGATGCCAGNTCTTGCAAAGTCTTTGACATTTGCAAGACATTTGACCTAACATATAACACACTTAAAACTGAGACCTGTACATTTACAAAACTCACTAGGCTTTCGAAAATGTTGCTGTGTTCTTTAGGTGTCTAATATCTCAGGTGTTAATTGNGATGTTCAAGAGCTACACACGTTTTTAGGTTTTTCTGTCTACTTGAGTTTTCAATTATTCAGGAAAATATTTGATTGTATAACATACTGGCTGTTTCTTCTTACGACTTATTAGATTTTTTTTGTATTGTCTTAGCTTTCATTGTCAATTTGACATAGTCTGGAGTCATCTAAGAGAAAAGTGTTGATTGAGGAGTTGTCTAGATTAGTCTGTGGTCATGTCTGTGGAATATTGTTCTGAATATTAATTGGTTTAGGAGGGCTCAGTCCAATGTAGGCAGTACTACTNCCTGCGCAGGTATCTGGGTTGATTAGAAAATTAGCTAAACATGAGCNGGTGACTGAGCCAGCAGGCAACACTCCTGCATGCTTTCTGNGTCAAGTCCCTGCTTGAGTCCTACCCTGACTTCCCTCAATGACAGACTGGGACCTATAAGGTAAAATAAACCCTTCCCCTCCCCTAAGTTGCTTTTGGCCAGTGTTTTATCACAGCAACAGAGATAAAATTAGAGTAGAAATAGGTACGAGAGCAGTGGGGTATTTCTGACTGTACCTGACTATGTGGTCNNTTACTCTTTCAAATATTCTGTTGGAGGATTAGAAAAACATTTAGAACTTTGGGTTGTGAAAGCCATTGAGTGTTCCAAGCTTCGTGAGCCGTTCTTGTGGGAACTTGGAAGACAGTCATGCTGAGCAAAATATGGCCTCTGGAAGCCTGACTTGTGAGATGNAAGAGGGAAGAAAAGACTGCATTGGGGCTGGTTGTGTGAAATTTTGTATTGAGAATCTGTATGTGCTGATGTTCTGGGGCTAGAGAATCAGCTGTGATTAATTAGAGTCCAGCACCACTGAAGTGAAACGCTGTGAGCTTCGCTGTGCTGATAGAACGCTGGTCAAGCTGGGACTGAAAAACCAGCTGTGATAGGAGTTCAGCACCATTGAGCTGAAACCTGTGCTTCACTGAGATAATAAAGTGTTTCCTTGGGAATTAATTCTCAGAAGCTGTGGTCCAAGGAAGCCAAGGCACCTTATGCTGGCAGCCAAACTTATCAGTCTAAGAGTAATCCACATGGTATTGGTTTGGGAAGCATGGAGGGTACAAGGGTGAGGGAGCCATGTGAAGGAACTTCCGTTTGGCACCTTGTGGCAGGTTTGGAATCCCTACGGAGAGGCCCTTCGAGGCCATTGTTGAAGGTGAAGCCTCCACTGCGTTAGAGAACCCGGAGCTCTGGGATGGATATCTAAGAAGCACAGCAGCAGATGTGATTTCCAGCTTAAGCCTGGAAGACAAGCTGTGTGTGCTGCAGACGGCAGAGCTGCACTGGTGGGGCTGCCCACACCCCTCGGAGCTCAGTAGATTGCATGCATACATTTTAGAATTTAATAGGTAACATTAAGAACTCTCTGGAGTCTTAAAACTATTTTTATTTTAATAATNCAAATACACCAGTTTTAATTTGTTAGTATTTTCTGGTATTTTCCCATTGTATTAATTATTATTTCATGGCTTTGCCCAAATTACCCATGAGACAATTTAACTGAAGGAAGAAAAGACTTGTCTCATGGTTTTAGATGGTTCATTTGTTAGGTTAGAACACCCAGGATCTAGCAGTCAACTGAAATGCCATCACTCCTGGCNTGCTTTAGTAATCCTTTAGGTATTTTAGCTCAATAAAAATAACCACCACAGCAGGCAATCCAAAGCAAGCTGGGTCGCTAGAACAAAGACCACAGAGCAAGGCAGACTTCAGAGGCCACCCACCTTTTCCCCTCAGTCTGAGAGAGTTTCTCTGGCTTGATTGTGAGTTCATTCATGTATTACAACAGTCTATGTAAAACCTTTTGATCTCTCTCCTCAGATATTTGATGACCTGAAGGCTTTACGGTAGTTGTCTCATTGAGTGCTAAAAATATATGTTCACTATGCTAAATCCTGAAATTACTCTTGCATTACCAATGTACCTATAGATTATTAAAATCAAGATCTACATAATTAAGTGGTGAAATAAAACCTCAGTTGTAGTTTTATTCATATAACATATTTCTAATTGAAGACAACTAAAAAATAAAACTATCTTTTCACTAACAGAATTACTTTAACCAAGTTCTTGGGTGCCATAGTTCCTCTTAGGGGATAGCTCTTATTTCTAATCTATAGNTACAAAGTACACAGTATTTTTCTTTCTTCCTTTCTTTTTCTTTTTTCTTTCTTTCCTTTTGTGATTTTTTTCACCTGATTGTAAAGATGGATTATGTGACTGTAGATGATAATTAACTAAAGAGTTGTTTTCATTAAATACTTAAAAACTACTGTTTTAATTTATATTCCTGAAATAACCATTTCTACTACGTGTGTATCTAAATACTGACAGTAATATACTTTGCTAAATATAATTTATGAAGGAAATAGAGATGAGAAAATTAATGGGATGTATTCCATATCTAGTGTATACCATAATCTACTAAAAGAGTCAAGTGAACAAGGAAGCCTTGGTAACACAATACCATAAATGCCAGCTCATATGCACGTTATGACCACTGGAGAGAAGGGTAGCACTCCACTAATCAAAGTCTGACTTTTCCTAAAAAATGATGACATTTGAGATGGTTTTAGAATGGTAATAATGATTTGTCCAGAAAAAAATTAAAAAGAGAGATGAGGAGAGGGAAGAACATTCAGGTGAAAGAGGCAGCAAGTGCAGATAGAGGAATGTCAAAGCATTGGGTGCTGGAGAACGCACAGTGTGAGGAATGGTGGGGCATGGAGAAGTGGCTGATGGGTGGTGGTGGAGCATCTGTAGAGGACATTATACAAGTTATTTCTTACATCATGACAAGGAGAATTGATTTTCTAGGTGACTGGGTACTGTTTCTTTTGGAGGGTTTTAGATATGTCCTTCAGTGGGTCACCAAAATTATGGAGGACAGAAAGATTCTGGAGAGGAGAGAAGAGAAATATTGCAGACAGCAGGGCCACAGGAGCCATGCTTGGATGCATCAAAATATTAACTACCTCATCTACAGCAGACTACTACTTTGAGTGCTTGTATAAGAGAATGATATGCATCTTTAGTTCTTTTGTAATAAAAACTATAGTTGAAAATATGTATTAACTTCCTGGAGTGGTGTGTTAAATGTTATTAGTGACAACCAAGTTCATTCCTCTGACACAATTTTGCAAATGACTAGCGATTTATGTGCTTTAATATGTTATATTAGTTACCAGATGCTGTCTGTTAGAATTCTGTAAACACAAAGAAGAAACAATGTCCCTTCCTTCACTTCTTTGGAGTATCCTTCAACTCTGAGCCATGAAATCTTTGATACTAAGAAGACATTTCTCTTAATATTAGATTGAATGCTGTGTTTCCGTCTATTAAATGTTTTCTGAGTAATTTTTTTTAAAGACAGACTGACAATATACATTTTTCTAGGTAAATGTTATCTATTTAAAGAAAACAATTTACTTTGAATATGCACTTTAATTTTGAAGATAAAATTGAAGGCATGATTAGGAAAGGAAAACAGAGCCTAGAAACTGAAATATCAAAATCAACAACAATAATCACAATAATAATAAGCTAGCTTGCAGAGAAAGGCTGGAGTTCATCCCTACCTGGACTTCATGTAATGAACAGAACAGGTTGAGAAAGCCCTATATGCAAACTTGGGAGAGGTAGGTGATGTGTAAATGTACAATAAGGCGCCACACGTCTCATGGCCACATGTCTGGGCTTTGTCCCTGAGCTGTCCAGCCCATTTCCATTCTCAGGAGTGTTTTCATTTCTTAATAAACCATCTCTATTTCAAATTACATGTTCCTGATACAATCTTTTGTCCTGGGAAAAGGGACCTGGAGTGGGATGTCCTCTGACCTGTGGCATGTTTTTCCTCTTCTCTATTTTTTCCCCATAGATAATAGTCCAA
>LZPO01066437.1:155077-167885 GCA_001675575.1 Neotoma lepida | reverse complement strand
GATCCCATTACAGATGGTTGTGAGCTACCACATGGTTGCTGGGAATTGAACTCAGGTCCTCTGGAAGAATAGTCAAGTACTTTTAACCACTGAGCCATCTCTCCAGCCCACCTCTTTAAGTCTTATCAGCGCTTTATATGCAACAGACCAGGGCACTGTGATGAACGATACACATACATACACCAAGAATTTATTATAGAACAGGGCACTGTTTCCAGTGATATATAAGTACACACAGTCTGATGGTTTTGTCTTAGTTAGGGTTAATATTACTATGATAAAGACCATGGCCAAAAGCAACTTGGGGAGGGAAAAGTTTATTACAACTTACTTTTTCAGTTCATGTCCATCACTGTGGGAAGTCAGGCAGGAACTGAAGCAGGGCAGGAANCTGGAGGCAGGAACTNAAGCAGAGGCCATGGGAGAATGNTGCTTACTGGCTTGTTCCTTATGGCTTGCTCAACCTGCTCCTACACACCAAGACCACTTGCCTGGGGGTGGCTCCACTCACAGTAAGCTAGGCCCTCCGATGTTTAATCACTGATTAAGAAAATCCTCCACAGGCTTGCCTACAGGCCAGCCTNATAGAGGCATTTTCTCAACTCTGGTTCCCTCTTCTCAGATAACTCTAGCTTGTGTCAACAAAAAACCAACCAGAACGTCTTTCTAGGTAACAATATAAGATAGGTTCTATTACTAGCCTCAGTTTACAGATGATGACGTTGGGTCNTGGATTTGGTAGTTTGCTCAGGTCACACAGCTTCTAGGCATTGGGAATGGTATTTGAGCCCTGAAAGTCTGGCTTTGTAGCATTGACTTATAACTGCTTCTCTGCACTGACGTACATCCCCACTGAGCTTCAGAAAGTGTCCAGTGATGCACCACCAGCCTTTAACTATGTCCTGTGAACTAATAACCCCCCAGTGCTCTGGAGTAACACCCCACTCTTTGAGGACACTTCTAACTCCACTGAGGATAAACTTCTCTCCCTACCCCTTAGGCCCTGTCTCTGCCCTTGGTGGTCATTGTCCACGGCAACCAAGACAATAATGCCAAAGCCACCATCCTGTGGGACAATGCCTTCTCTGAAGTGGTAAGGAAGACTCAGAGTGGGAGATAGGGGCAGGGTGGATTCTTCTGCAGCCAGGTGCTGTCCTGGCTGGTGGGTGGCAGGTACGCTCAAATGCATAACTTAAGTCTTTCTGGTGGGTCTGCTTTTGGGCTTCTGATGTCTTTCCCATGCCGGTCCTAACAGATGGCATGCCATGACACCACAAACAGCTACTGAGAGATCACTGTGTGTGTGGGCCAGCTCGGACAACAATGCTATGAGAGGCAGCTCAGGGAATTGGGAAGAATGAAGGCCACTGGAGGAAGACTGGCCATGCTCTCTCTCTCCTTCTTTTACGCAGGACCGCATGCCTTTTGTGGTAGCTGAGAGAGTGCCCTGGGAGAAAATGTGTGAAACTCTGAACCTCAAGTTCATGGCTGAGGTGGGGACCAGCCGGGGCCTGCTACCAGAACACTTCCTCTTCCTGGCCCAGAAGATCTTCAATGACAACAGCCTTAGTATGGAGGCCTTCCAGCACCGCTGTGTATCTTGGTCACAGTTCAACAAGGTCATTTCCCTGCTCTTTCGATTTCCTACCCCAAGCTCTTCACCTCTGAGGCGCTCAAGACCTCCCTAGTCTCCGCCCAGGGATAGACTTTTAAGGACTTCACAGTGCCCCGATCATGTCGTGACTCAGAGAGAAAACTCTTCCATTCTGTGGCATTCTCTGGCATCCCTCAGTTTTGGTCTGGGGACCTTATCCTTTTTCTTCTTTTTTNAGCAGTGATTCACATGATTCAGTCAGATTGTGTGCAAACAGAGCTCTGATTCAAAAAATGACTTTGACCCATTAGAAAANTAGTCTATTGCAAAACCTGGGTGAGATCACACAAGACCGTGTGGGACAGGACTACTGCCATGTGCTGACAGCTTACCACGTACCAGGCACGGTTTCACACTTTATGTATGTTACCTACCTTAATCCACCTGACATCCCTTTCGGGTCGGTGTTATTTGTAAGTTTTTCAAGGATGACAAGCCTGTACTTAGTGAGGTCTTATGGTTCGTTCCAGGTCTCAGAGCAAGTGACAGAACTCGGATGGAAACCCAGATTTCTTCTTTCTTTTGAGTTAAGGTCTTGATATGTAGCTCAGGTTAATCTCAGACTCACTGTATAGCCCAGGCTGGCCTTGACCCCAAGCTTCTCCTGCCTAGGTACAGAAATTTACCGGCATGGGCCACCACGCCCAACAGGAGCCCTGTATTTCTGACTTTTTGTGTTAGCTACTGTATTTTTCTGTCTCCAGAATGAAGTGGCTCAGGATTGAATTGGTTACAAGAACAGAGAAAGGAGAGCNTATGTCTCTCTCTGCCCTGGGTGATCCTTATGCTCAGCCTCCAAAACAATGCTAAAGTCACCTCTCATGATACGATGCCTTCCCCTGGCTCCCACTTTAGGAGGTCTTTTCTCTTTCAAACAAACAAACAAATAAATGGACGGTGGGGGAGAAGCTCATGTGACCAGAGAATGCATTACTGAAGAGAATAGGACAGCAGGACAATTATAGGCAGGACAGCAGGACAATTATAGGCAAGACAGCAGGACAATTATAGGCAGGACAGCAGGACAATTATAGGCAAGACAGCAGGACAATTATAGGCAGGACAGCAAGACAATTATAGGCAATAATCATCTTCCGCTGGAATGGACCTTTACCAGGCCCCACTGAGGACAGAGTGATTATGCTAGACTGCTTGACTCAAATCTCCACTCTGTCCTTTACCAGTAGTGTGGATCTTGGGAAGTCACTTACCTTTCTCAGAATCCATTTAATTGCTATCAATATTATGTAATATGTAAATAAATTGATATACAGGAAAGCCCGAAGGAATGTCCAGTGTGCTCAAGGTAAGTGGTTGCCATGGATGGGACTTAGGTCCACTTTGGTCCTCAACCACTGACTCTCATGCTCTCAGCCCTGTGCTTACTTCAGCCTGGCCCCTCCCCTACTCACCTCTGCTCTTCTCCACCCTTCAGGAGATCCTGTTGGGCCGTGGCTTCACTTTTTGGCAGTGGTTTGATGGTGTCCTAGACCTCACTAAACGCTGTCTCCGGAGCTATTGGTCAGACCGGTGAGTCCCTGGCCCCAAGAGGCCACGCATCTGTACCCGTGGCTCCCTCTCTGCACCCAGGGTCCACATCCATGTCTCCTCCTTCACTCTGCCCAGGCTGATCATCGGCTTTATCAGCAAGCAGTACGTCACAAGCCTTCTCCTCAACGAGCCAGATGGAACTTTCCTCCTCCGCTTTAGCGACTCTGAGATTGGGGGCATCACCATTGCCCATGTCATCCGGGGTCAGGATGGTGAGTCACCACAGCCAGCCCTCTGACTCCATGCTGTGTTCTCTTGGGTTTCTAGGGAAGGAAATGTCCTGGCTATCCTTGATGTCCGCCTGATCTTTAGGTCTGACTTCTTGCCTTCCTCCTATGGGCTCACCTTCAACTCCCATGGCAGTGGAGATGAATGGGTCTCCTTCACGCAAGACGTCCACCCTAGGCCTCCTCTCACAGGCTATGGTGGATTGAGAATCGGTCTTGTGTGGGGCTGGGGGAAGAGAAGTTTGGACAGAGGAGACCTTAGGGTCTCATTCCTCTTGTAGGCTCCTCACAGATAGAGAACATCCAGCCATTTTCTGCTAAAGACTTGTCCATTCGCTCGTTGGGGGACCGAATCCGGGATCTTGCTCAGCTAAAAAACCTCTACCCCAAGAAACCCAAGGATGAGGCTTTTCGGAACCACTATAAGCGTGAGCAGGCAGTTCTGATTCCTCCTGTCACCCACTTCCTCCCTGTTCCAGCTGTACCCCCGTTTGCCTGCATCCTTGTCGTCCCTCCCACCCGTGTAGCCCCGCCTCCACCTGCCCATCAACCTTCCTCCTTCCCACCTCCCTGATAGTGGGATACACCCCAGTTCTCCTTTCCTCCCCACCACAGCTGAACAGATGGGGAAGGACGGGAGGGGTTATGTCTCAACTGCTATCAAGATGACCGTGGAAAGGTGAGTGCAGTGGCATGGACCGTGGATGGAGACTGGGAGCTGGTACTTATCTGTAGGAAGGAGTGGCCTTTGTCAGTCACATGTGCTTCCTTCTCTCTTTCAGGGACCAGCCTCTTCCTACTCCAGAGCCCCCGATGCCTACCATGGTGCCACCTTATGATCTTGGAATGTCCGCTGATGCGTCCATGCAACTCAGCTCAGATATGGGGTGAGGAGGTTGAGAGACAAGGAGGAGGCTGGCACATGCCAACAGGCCTTCAGCATAGCTGGCTGAGAGAGCCGGCCTTTCAGAGGAGAGACGGCGTGTGGGGTTATCAGGGGAAGGGCTTGCATCAGAGTCTGATTCTTTCCTCAGGTACCCTCCACCGTCTCATTCCATCCACTCATTTCAAAACCTCCCCCTAGAGGAGCCAATCAGTGTACTTCCAGCCTTTCCGGAGTAAGTCAGAGCCTGTGGAGAATGAGGTGGGGCAGCATCTGATCACAGTGGGTAGTGGGGCTTACGTGGGAACAGCAGCACAGGTGGACCCCATCCGCTGTGTGTTTATGGGAGTGATGCCTAAGATTCGGATTGCTAGGGGTTGAGTTCCAGCTCTGCCTCCGGTGAAAATGATAATGACATTCCCTGCTGCACAAGGGAATGCACTGGACATGTGCTGAGTGTGTGCTCTACCACTGAGCTGCCTTCCAGCAATTGTGGTGACTTTTATTAGTTATTCTTTATTATCCTTGAAATGGCCTAGATCTTTTCCTTCCCCAAGTACCATTAAGTTGTTCAATCAGCTCTTAATCAAGGACTTTTCTGTCTTCCTGGGAGTTGATGTGGAGTAGGCCTAGGAAACAGAACCATAGTTCAGTCTACAGAAACATCGGGCTGGGCATGGTGGCACACACTTTTAATCCCAGCACTCTGGAGACAGAGGCAGGTGGATCTCTGTGAGTCTGAGGACAGCCTGGTCTACAGAGTGAGTTCCAGGACAGCCAGGGCTACACAGAGAAACCCTGCCTCAAAGAAATAAAAAAAATAAATAAATAAAAATTAAAAAAAAAAGAAAAAAGAAACATTGGAAATTGGACACACACACACACACACACACACACACCATTTTTCAGGGGAGAAATCTGATCTAGGAATGGCTTGCTGAGGGAATGCTGGTCAGTGAAATACTAAGTCAGGATAGGGCCCAGCAGCCTGTTTCCTGACTCACTGATCTTGATTTGCAATACTCTCCCTCTGCCTGCTTTCCTATTTTCTGCTTCCTGCTTCCAGGCCTCACCTGCAAATGCCCCCCAACATGAGCCCGATGAGCCTACACTTTGACCAGCCTCACCCCCAGTAAGTAACAAAANCCCTCCTGACCTCACCCTCTCCATTCTTCCTTTGCCTACCCCTCCTAACGTTCTCTTCTGACCCCTGGCAGGAGCCTGCTGCAGTGCCAGTCCCAGGAGCATGCTGTGTCCAGCCCTGAACCCTTGCTCTGCCCAGATGTGACCATGGCAGAAGACAGCTGCCTAACTCAGCCTGTGGGAGGTTTCCCCCAGGGCCACTGGTGAGTAGGAGCCTGGGAGTAAGGGCTGGAAGAATGGGTGCTGTGTCTACTCCACTACACCTTCCCTCCTCCTTGCAGGGTTGGTGAAGACATGTACGCTCCCCTACTGCCTCCCACTGAACAGGACCTCAACAAGCTACTCCTGGAGGGCCAAGGGGAAGCAGGAGGAGGGTCCTTGGGGGCCCAGCCCCTCCTGCAACCATCTCCTTATGGGCAATCTGGGATCTCAATGTCCCACCTGGACCTAAGGACCAACCCAAGTTGGTGATCCCAGCTGGAGAAGCCCAGACACAGAGCCTCTTCTGTCTCTATGGACCTGCTCTGGACACCTGCTCATGCAGGTGCCTCCCATCTCCAGCTGTTCCTTATCAGGAGGAAAGAACTGCTGGGAGAATGCATGGCGTATGGAACCACTGCACCCCGTCCTTCCTACCACATCAGGCCCCCCCTTTTCCAGCACAGGGGCAGAAGGATGTTCTGGCTCTAATGTGGTAACCGGCACCGGCATGCTGGCATCACAGCACACACACGCACACACACACACACACACACACACACACACACACACACACACACACACACACACACACACACACACGGAAGGACCAGAACACACTGAGCAGGTGGGAACTAGGCAAGCACAGGTTAGAACACCAAGGGCTGCTGTGTTGAGCCAGGGCCTGGGACATACGTGCAGAAACACATAGACACTGTGCCACGGACAGGGGGCATAGACCTAGGGCACTGAATGAAGCAGGGGTTCAGGAGACCCTGCATGGGAGGAAAAAGGGGATGCAGGTATATGGGTACTGATAGGGATTTTGCCTAGATTAAAAATCAAGTTCCTCCAAAGCTCCAAATTCTTGCCATCAAGACGCTCTGTGACAGTTCAAACTATGCATCACAAGAGCTAGGCTTCTTTGCGTATAGCTGTGCCAATGTTTACCTGAGACATGTTAACCTACAGACGTCACACATTCACTCTATGACCACAGAACATGTATCTCTGCTTTGGCCTGTCCGACGACACATTATGTGAAAGGCTGAGACACGGTGTAAGAGTAACCCAATGCCTAACTACGTGGCTGTGACATGTGCATATAGCTATAGCCTTGGTGACTCAATGCTTTCCCTGTTTCCTAGGGCCCGAGGACTGAGTGGGGGTACAGGCCTGCGTTGGGGGCCCCAACTGCTCTCTCTTGTATTTTTCTGTCCACTGCCAGCTTCTCTCCACGTCTCATGCAATCCCTCTTCCCTTACTGGGGGGAGAGGGGGGTCATGGATCCTAAGCCATAAAATAAATTTTATTCCAAAATAACAAAATAAATAATCTACTGTACACAATCTGAAAAGAAAGACACTCTAAGAGTTCGACAGGTGCTGCAGTCCTGCTGGCCTGAGGAGACCCAGGGTCCAACCCAGGCCTCTAAGGGGCTGGTGAAGGGAACGGTAGGGAACCCTCACACACAGCACAAGGAAGAACTGCTGGCGGGAGGGGAGTGATGAGAATGGGTGGGCAAACCGCAGCACTTGTTAAATTAAAGAAACAAACTAGAAGCACAAAAAAAACGGGGAGGGGAGACCCAGCTTTCCCAGGCCCCCAGTATCAGGGCAAACGATGCCATTTTCAGTGGCCAAGACCTTTCCAGGAAGTTCTTTCCACACGTCCAAGCTGAGTCCAGCTGCTCGTACCACTGGTGGACACCTGGAGAATGGGTGTGTGCGGTGAGGGAGGGGAGAGCCCCAGCAGGCTGGAGGCAAAGTCCATGCCCCTGAGCCGGGTGAGGGCGCACCTTGCACCCTCCTAGTGCCCTCTGGCCAGGCCCCTGCTTGTTATTGCTTGAAGCCCCATAGTCCTGTGCCCATGGAGCAGATGGGTGGCACGGGGCAGCAGAAGGATCCTTCTAGGGTGGTGACTCGAGTTCGAAGACGGAGAATGTGGGGGTCTAAGGGAGCCAGAAGCCTGGGTCCTGGGTCTGAGACATCCCCACTTTTCACTGCCGGCTGGCCTCTGCCTCCACTTTCACACTGCTTCTGCGACCCTCCACCAGAGCGGGATGAGGTCCTGGGGCTGGGCATCGGTCCAGCAAGCCTTCCTCGAATTCTGTAGGAAAAAGGTGTAGGTTAGGAGACAGGGATGGAGGCTGCGCCTGAACGGCTGTTTTGAGCGAGGCCAGGCACAGAAAAAAAAAAATGTGAAGACCGCTGCATTTACTCAATTACTGCCTCCTGCCCACTGCGTGTGTATGGGGGTTCCATACCCAAGTCTATGTAGCTCCCCCTCCTATTTTGGTTGTGTGTAGCTCTCTGTCTCTGTGTGTCTCTCTCTTTCTCTGTCTCGCCCGCCTCTGCTTTGCTGGAATTTCTGGTTCTGCTTGGAGCTGCGGGGGCGGCTTGGCTCTGACCTCTCTCCCCCTCCCCCTTCCCAGGCTCAGCCACCCCCACTCATCTCTGGCCCCCTCCCAGGCCTCATCCACCCTACAAGTATCCCCACCCCGAGTTTTTGGTAGCCAAATCAGGGGAAACACAGGAAGCTAGACTCCCAGCTTCTCCCTCAAGAAAAGCCCCCCCTCCAGTCCCCGCCCCCACTTCCCACCCACGCACAGTTTAAAAATACCAAGCCAGGGTTGGTGGCTTTGTCTGCTGCGTCACTGTCAGCCCAGCGGCTGCCCGGCCCTCTGCCGGCCCACTCCTTTCCTAGCCACACACAAAGCGCCCAGCTTTGGGCTCCTTGGCTTCCAAGCTGGGGAACCCTATCCCCACAAACTCCCAGCGACTCCACCCCCCTGCACTAGGCTTCCCTTACTGCTGACTCTAACTGTTCACCTCCACCCCTCATTCTGTTCTCCGCTCCCTAGCCAAGATTCCCACCTGGGTCAGACCCACCCCACTGCAAACAACCCAACAGTAGCTGCTTGCCCCCCTGCTCAAGGTCTGGCTAGCTGGAGCCCCTTCTCCTGTTCTGACAGTCGTATTGTATCCCTCTTCCTCCCCTCTGGTCCTGGAAAATGAGGACCCTTGTGTGAGCCTGAGTAGCTGGGGTGCTTAGGGACAGCACTGCTGGCTGCCTCACCTGCGAGAGGCGGCTTCGCAGGCACACAGGGGCTGAGGCGGCCCACGCGATCATGGGAGACGAGGCGGGCGAGCCGCAGCCCCTCATCCATCAGTGTCTGCTGCAGGATGTGGCGGCTCCATAGCCCATGCGCTGGCAATGCCAGGGGCAGGTCAGCAGGGGGCGGCGTCAGCCTTGGGCACGACCCCACAGCTGTGGGCATGGGCACTGGTCAGGTCAGGGGGCTGCCGCCAACGGTACCCACCCTCAACCGGCAAGTCATTCCCATAGGCTCTTCTGCCCCCAACCAGCCAGACCTCCCAGCCCTGTCCCAGGCAGCTGACTCCTGGCTTCACTCCTGCAACCCACCCAAGCCACTCCCACCTCCTCCCAGAGCAAAGTACTTGTAATGCACTCACCCTGCAAGTGGCCATCTAGGCTCTCCCCAGACAGACTGGCACTGTCCTCCTCTAGGCTGGGGCGGTATGGGGGTGCATAGGACTCAGGGCCTGGGGGAGGCTGCTGGATTTCAGTATGACTCTGTTCCCCAACCTGTGGATGCCCAAAATTGGGAAATAGGGTATCTTAGCAAGGTATTGGTTGGGGTAGGCTATCCTTCCCTGCCCCACCCACCCCCAAAACCATACCTCTTGTTTGAGTTTCTTCAGTGGCGGGCCTCCTAATTCTTCAGAGTGAAGCCTAGGAAAACAAGGAAGGCGGGATTAGGGAGGGCCCCAGAATGCACAGGGCACACCATCTGGCTAGGAAATATGCATTACTTAAAAACTCCACAAAGAAGAGGGTTGGATAGGAATCTTCAGTCCAGTCATTATTGTGGGGGGTTGGGAGTAAAGAGCAGGCCTCACACAAGTTGACTTGGCAAGAGCAAGACCTGCAGGTGGGTGGGAAGCAAGCCTAGAGCTGCCTGAGCTGCAAGTGGGGAGACATCCAACTCCTTGGCAGGATTCCAACCCAAGACGGCCCAGGGAAAGGGGGTCTCACCTGGATCCCTTCAAGGAGGAGAGATAGGTGCTCTCTCGGGCTACCTGGCGCGACAGGGAGAAGAGTTCTACCCTTCGAAGTAAAAGCGTGTTGTCCCTCATGCAGAACTGGGCAGCAGCCTCATTGATGGTCAGCTGTGGCAAGAGGGTAGCCAGTGTGACTCCCGCTTCTCCTACTGCTTCACCCCCTCACCACCAAAGGATGCTTGCTTTAAATAAAACCCAGGCTTCCTGACGCTAAAAGGTAGGGACTCAGCATCCTGACTAGGGCCGTCTCTATTTCTAGGGAGGGGGCTTCAGCAGCATAGGGCTGAACAGTTGGGCTGTTTCTTGCTTCCCCCTCAGTTGATGGAGGTAAAGCAGCAGCTAGGGCTGTGTGTGGGGGGGAACTTGGGTGGCCAAGGGGCAATGATACAGAGCTTGAGAATGCAAGCCTTCTCAGAGGCGAAGGGACTGAACCCCAGGAGTTAAGGGCAGTCCTGAGGACACAGGCCCTCACCTCATGCAAACTGAGTTGCTTGCCCTCCCGTCTTTTGGAATCCAGGCGGCCGTAGATGATGCTGTACTTCCGGATCTCCTCTTCCTTCTGGCTGTCGTTATCATCCATCTCAAAGATGTGGCCCACACTCCGTGCCAGCTTCTTATTCAGCTTCAGCAGGGATGTGACCTCTCCAGCATCACCCCTGGGGAAACTCCGGAAGATCCTCTCCACACTCTCCACCACCATTCGTACCATCTCTGGTTCCAGGCGGTCTGGACCACCCCCAGTCCCACCTGCAGCCATCCCCCCAGCCCCAGTCCCCTCAGGGACTCCTCCCCCTGCAGGTGGGGAGAAAGGGGGTGACCCAGCTTCCTCTTCTCCTCCTGCTCCAACATCAGATTCTGGAGTGCTCTGGCCTGGCCAGATTCGGGGATCCCCGGCCCCAGGTCCTCCAGGAAGTGGCGACAGCTTCTCTCCAAGTTCAAGGGGACTCTTGGGACTAAAACTTCGGGCACTGCCTGCCTTTTCTCCTGGGCTGCCATGCCCATTGCTCATGCTCCCTTTCCGAGTACCCGCTGTCTCAGAGATCTTGAAAAGTGGGATGCTGGAGACGGGGACAGCAGGCACTGGCTGGCTGAAGAGCCCTGGGTTGGTGGCCCATTCTCTCAGAGCCTTCTGTAGACGTCGGACGTGGAGTGGTTTGGTGGCCATGCCCACAAGGGCCATGATTTCCAGGAACTCCTCCTCACCCGCTTCACACAGCTGCTGCACGTCGTCCCCTCCCTGCTGGATGAAGGTCTCGTAGTAGGACAGGAGGTTGGCACGCTGCAGGACCCGGTACAGCTGCAGCTCACCCAGTGTTCGAGGCAGTGCCATGGCTGGGGCACTTGCCCTGAGAAGGAAGGGCAGGAGAGAGGCAGTGAGTACAAGTGTCCCTGCTGGGTACCAACCCACACTAACAATTGTCCTCTCTTTCCTGCCTCCACCTCATCCCTGCTCTCTTTTGAATGCTTTCTCTGCCCAGTGCCCAAGGCTGAGCACACTGCTAACTGAGCCATGCCCATGCCGTCCGAGACTATCCAGAAGCACCGAAAGCCAGTGCCCTATCTACAGCTATCCGGAAAACCCTTACCTCNTTTTTTATTTTGATCTTTCTGGTGTGGGGCAGCACAGTCTTGAACACTGAGGCCCACAAGCCCTTCCCTGAAATGGCTAGACCGACCTTCCCCCAAATTACAGCCCTTACTTCTCCCCCTAAACACTCAGCAGCCTCAACACTACTTAATGTAACATCCCACATTAAAGTTAACTTAGGAAATCGGGGGCTACTCCTTGCCCAGGTAGCTGAGAGGGAGGGGTGTGGCCTCTTCGTTGGCTTTTCCGTGAACCCTTGCTCCTCTGGCCTCAGTTTCTGGGATTAGAAATGACTGCACCCTCCTAGTATCTGTCCTAACTTTTCAGGCTGCCCAGTACCTTTGAGTTGCTCCCCTCCCTTTGTGGGCCCTTCCCACTATTCAGCAAGCCCCTCTCTTCTTCCCAGGCAATGGGGGAGGGAAGCCTCGATTGTTCTGCTCTGGGGCCCGTTCTTCCCACACACTCCTACAGTGGCAGCGTCTGTGGGCGAAAACCGCCTGGGGGCTCCCGCCTACTCTCATCTCCCTCATTTTCCACCCTGATCCTCTGAAGGGAGTNCAGGAGGGGCTGGAGGCCTCTTGAGGAAGGGGCTGCGCACAGAGACTACCCCTCCCTACGCTGTGGCCATTTAATGAGAAGCGGCGCCTGAAGCACACCCCCTAGGAGCCCCAAAGACGCTCCCTTAACCCAAACGAACCACCTTCTCCCGGACCTAGGGATGGTGCGCTACCTTCTAGTGACACACTAAGCCAGCTAAGCGCCCCCACCCTTAGCACTGTTGTCAGATCAAGGTCTGGAGCTTCCTCTGGCGCTTGGGGACATTGCAGGGGGCTCACGTGCCAGGTCATACCCACTGAGCAACTCTGCTACGGAAAATGAGGCAGTACTCTATCCTATCCAGGTTCATCGGGTCTTTGTTTGCTCCCAAGGTCCCCTAATTTGAACACTCACCCCCTTTTCCACCAGTCTCCACCTCCCACCCCCGTGCCGCTTCCTCCTGTCCTCTTTTCGACCTCCACCCTCCGGACCCCATTCCCGAGTCCAGCTCCACCCATCTCCACTCCCCAACACCTCCTTTTGCCCACTAACTTGAGTCTGGGCTGCGGGGTCCGGCGAGTGTAATCCCCTCTGCCAGGTGGCTGCTCCGCTGTGGGAGAGGGCGCTCTGTGCATGGACGGCCAGAGACCACCCGTGCCTCCCCTCTCCGTTCGNGGCGCCTGCTGCCCGCTGCGCTTTGCCTGGCGCGCGCGTCCCCGGTCCACCGCTGTCCAGGCTCCGTCCCTCCCTCCACGTCTCCTCTCTCCGAGCCTCCGCGCCTGTGTGTGTGCCTCTGCCCCCACCTCCCCGGCTGCGCTTGCCGCCTCTCCGCGCCTCCTCCCCCGCAGGACGCACGGGGAGCGAGGCCGGGCTCTGCGCTGGCTGCCGGGCTGGCGGGAGGAGGGCGTGGGCAGAACCGGGGGCTGGGACCGGAGGCGGGGG
>LZPO01066437.1:98399-113869 GCA_001675575.1 Neotoma lepida | reverse complement strand
CCCCAAACACACACTCTTCCTTCATTTCCACAGCATTTGGCAATGCCAAGACCATCCGCAATGACAACTCATCTCGATTTGTGAGTGACCGCATCTGCCTGGGAGGAGTGGGGAGGGGCGGGGCTGCCAAGAGTGAGCCGGGCAGCACAGACCCCTCCCTGCAGTGGTGAGAAGAGGAGAGCCAAGGCTTTCTCTGGTCTCTCTCCAAAGGGAAAATACATGGATATTGAGTTTGACTTCAAAGGTTCCCCCCTTGGCGGTGTCATCACAAACTGTATGTGTCCCCCTCCCATGGGCCTCACCAACATTCTCCCACCTGCCAGCTCTGTGCCCTGCCCTGCCTCCAGCCTTTGGGAACCACCGGGGCTCAGGGCAGAAGAGGGCTGAGAGGGNTGTGCGTGCTGTCTCCTGGACTCTCAGGAGGATGTTTCCCCACTCTTTCCCAGATCTGCTGGAGAAGTCCCGAGTGGTGAAACAACTCAAAGGAGAAAGAAACTTCCACATCTTCTACCAGCTGCTGGCTGGAGCCGATGCACAGCTGCTGAGTANGTGTTCATCCTGGACACGTGGCAAACCGCCCCAACCTTGTCCTATCCCCAGAACACTAGGCCTCTCTTCCTCCCTCCTCTGAAGCCCCCTCCCCATTTCTCCTTGCCCGCATTTCCCACCCAGAGCCTTAGGACTCCTGGTTGAGAGCAAATCCTGACTGCTCTGTTATCTTCCTTTGCTGGTACGGATTGCCAGAGATATGCCTTCTTTGTCTCACCACTGCTCCCATCCCTATGCCCTGCCTGGTTCTGTTGACAGTTACACAGAGAAGCGGACAGGGTAGTGAGTGTTTAAGAACTTCCATGTACTTTTAGTGACAGCGCCTGAGCGGATACACCCACCTCACCTAGGAGCTTCCCAGGGTTTCTGTTTTTCTTTTCTTTCTGGTTTTTTGTTTGTTTGTTTGTTTGATTGATTTTGTTTTGTTTTGTTTTGTTTTTCAAGACAGTGTTTCTCTGTTTAGCTCTGGCTGTCCTGAAATTCTGTAGAGCAGGCTGGCCTTGAACTCACAGAGATCTGCCTGCCTGTGTCTCCTGAGGGGTTAAAGGTGTACACCACCACCACCTGCAGTCTTCCCTGTTTTTTTTTTTTTTCTTAGCTCTATAGAGGTTTCCTTCATTCATCCATTCATCCAGCACCTCTTGAACACCTAATCAGCATGATGTTAGGGTTTAGCGATAGAGCTCAAGATGACATGGACCCTGTCATCAAAGAACTCAGTCTTGTGGGGATGGCAGGTGTGGGAGCAGGCATACTGCAGTGCAGTATGGTTGCTTCCAGTAAGCCTGTGCAGACAGCTATAGGAGTGGACGGCATGGATCTCCTTGCCTGTCCTGGGGGAGAGTCCACAACAGCCTNGAAACTGGACTGGCCAGAGGTGGCTCCAAGTGAGCATCACTGAGGGGTCAGATGGGACTCTGCTCTTGATGGGAGTTTGTCTCTCAGTCTCCTGTCTAGCTGTGAGAACCATGGATTCCTAGCCCCTAAGGAGCCGACTCTTTGATTCTTTGTTATGCTATGCTTGACTTTTGCATAGCTTTTTTCTGCTCCTTGAAATCTCTATGGTTCAGGAGANNCCATAGGTCCTATCTTCCCCCTTCTTGCCATAATGGCCTTGATGCTGTTCAATATGTATGACTCANAGGCACTAGGGTTTTGTACTGGCTGGGTCCATACCTGTTAGTTTAAGTTGAGTCTGGGTGAATCACCCTGGAGTCATTATTCCCAAGTCTTCTGACTCATTCTCTCTCTAGCTTCTCTTCCTTAGTAAGCTTCTATTTCAGAATCTGTGTGATAGAGGGAGCTGCTACTAAAACCCAGTCTGATGTTCACTACCGTGCTTCTCAGACCATTTGCATAAAGTAGAATTGACATGCCTCTAGTCTATGATCAGCCCAACTCTTCTTATCTTAGGTAAACAGCTCGGGACATTTCCTTGACTCATTGATTAAAATGGAAAAAAAAAAAAATCCTGTTTGCCAACTAGGAACACAGAACATGGAGATGAAAAGCAGTCCCAACACACAAATCACTCATTTTTGGGGATGATAGAAAAAAAAATTCAAACCTAGCTCTCATGATGTGGGCTGGGAGAGCCTTATTTACCTCAGGGGAGCACAAGAAAGCCATTCAGCTGAGCTGTCAGCATTGGAGAGAACCGTCCAGAGGAGGCGTCAGGGCCAGGGAACAGATATTGTTGACACAGCACAGGGCGTTGAGTCTGGAGCAGATAGGTTTTTTCCTTCCTTCCCTCACCTTCTTGCCTGAGTAGGAGAGAGGGTTTGCTTGATTGTTTTCATTGTTTAGACTCTGAGGGTTGGAATAAAAATCAGTGAGACTCTTGTGGAACTCTCACAGGTATGAATACCCGAGCCCTAAGAACCACTTTAAAAGTTAGTTTATCATCATGGAAATCTATTAACCCCATCCAAAGGAGACAAGGGATGAACCTAAAATATGACCCAGGGCAAGGGTTGTGGGGTGTCGGGCTGGTATATTCTAGACAGCACGTGCTAACCCTTTTCTTCCATGCTCGCCCTCCCAGAGGCCCTAAAGCTTGAGAGAGATACAAGCGGCTATACCTATCTGAACGAGAAAGTGTCCAGCGTGAATGGCATGGATGATGCCTCCAACTTCAGAGCTGTACAGGTGAGTGGGGCAGACATGGGCCCTCAGGCCATCCTCTGAGCCCAGGATTTGTGAATGGAGGCATTGGACTGGACGCATTAGCTCAGCTGGCTCCCCGCTTTCTTCCCAAGAGTGCAATGTCAGTGATTGGGTTCTCAGAGGATGAAATCAGACAAGTGCTGGAGGTGACAGCCCTGGTGCTGAAGCTGGGGAACATTGAGCTGACAGATGAGTTCCAGGCCAATGGGATACCAGCAAGTGGCATCAGTGATGGGAAAGGTTGGTACCGCCCTGCTGGAGCCCACTCTGAATCTCCTACCCCGAGGCCAGCTCTTATAGCACCTCCCACATGACTGACTTCACCTGGTGTACTCCACCCAGCTCACTCCTGCAGTGTCCTCCAAAGAGGCTTCCTGATCCCTCTACTGAAGCACTTTGAATGAGCTTATGAAAATGTTTAGGCTTTGACCTGTGACCTTCAGAGCCTTAGCCAAATCTTCTGAGATTTGGGGGACAATCTGGCCCCTGTTTCAGGAGATCCTCATATGAAAGTAGATAGTGCAGGCAGTGTGTCCCATTCCTCCCCGGTCAACTGCAGTGACTTCCCCAAGCCAAAGTGGGTCACTAGTCATCCCGCCCTTCCCACACTGGGACGAGGTCTCCTCTCCAGCCACCTTGTACTTCTTTGTCATTCTAGGTGTTCGGGAGATTGGGGAGCTGATGGGTTTGAGTTCAGTAGAATTAGAGAAGGCTCTGTGCTCAAGAACCATGGAGACAACCAAAGAAAAAGTGGTCACAGTACTGAATGTCACACAGGTAAGAGCCTTCTTGAAGGAGCTGACTTTGAGGCTCTTCTGTGGCTGCCACATTAATGAGACTGTGCCCCACACCCCAGGCTCAATATGCTCGGGATGCCCTGGCTAAGAATGTGTACAGCCGCCTCTTCGACTGGATTGTGGGCCGCATCAATGAGAGTATCAAGGTGAGAGACGCCCTTTCCCAAAGCCTGCTTCACCTCGCCCTGGCTGCCAGCTCCATTCTCTGGTTTCTGAGATGCGTAGAGAGAGGAACACGAAGAGGAAGGTACACTTGCTTCTAAGGAGTTTGAGGTCCACAGTCTGGTCCAGCTATTTACTTGTCTCTCACCTTCATGCACAAAGATACCGAGCCTCAGTTTCCCGATTTGGCAACAGCCACTCACGACTATGAATGCTTGCCTGCAGGTCAGAATGTACATGGCTGCTGTGTGACTCAGAAATTCCACTCACATCAATACAAATGATACAGTTCGATTCTTTTTTTGTTATGGCTGAATAAAAGCCATATTGTGCATACATTCTGTGTTTCTTTACCATCCCTATAGTGCAGTATTTCCCAACCTGTGGGTCGTGGCCCCTTTGAGGGGTTGAATGACCCTTTCACAGGGGTCGTCTAAGACCATTAGAAAGCACAGATACTTACATTATGACTCATAACANTAGCAAAATTACAGTTATGAAATGGCAATGAAGATAATGTTGGGGGTCAGCACACCATGAGGAACTGTATTACAGAGTCGCAGCGTTAGGAAGGTTGAGACCCACTGTCCTATGAGCATTTCGTGTCTGTCTTCTTCAAGTCATGGGAGCCATCATGGAATCCATTTGCATTTTTCCTTTCTCCTCCTCCTCCTCCTTTGCTTGTCCTGCAGTGGATGCAGGAGGATAGATGCCCCAGTTCCTTTCAGCTTGGTCCAGCTCTTTGCATTCTGTTTGTCCCTGCTCTAATCCTGTCCNCTGGTGTGCNCAGGGGGCCCGCTCCTCATATTTGTCCTCCCNTCCCCTTCAGGTGGGCACTGGGGAAAAGAGGAAGGTCATGGGGGTCCTGGATATCTACGGATTTGAGATATTGGAGGTGAGAGAGCATCACCAACCTTAGCGGTCTGCTTCCCCATTTAAGGGGACAGGCTCGCAGTGGGTGAGGGAGGGCCTGCGAGGGAGGGAGGGGCTGAGGTAAGCCACCTTCCCTTCACTCACAGGACAATAGCTTTGAGCAGTTCGTGATCAACTACTGTAACGAGAAGCTGCAGCAGGTGTTCATAGAGCTGACCTTGAAGGAGGAACAGGAGGAATATAAGAGAGAAGTAAGCCCAGTCTCCTGTTAAGGGACTTCCTAAGCAGAGGCTCCTGCCTACCCCTCCAGATGTGCGCCTTTCTTCTTCATCACAATTCCCTTCTAATTGTCCCCAGATGGGAACACAAAGGACAAAATGTTTCCCTCTCACAGCTGAGCATTCAGCATTTCCAACTCATCCCAATGCTCCCATTCCCAGCTTCCATGTCCCCAGCCTTCCACGCCAGGCCAGTTCAGACAGGGGACGGATGGATGGAAGGAAGGGTGTTTGTGTGTGGAGAGTCCTGATAAGAATGGACAGCTCTGCTTAGCCCGTGGCAGTCTGTAAGACAAACTGAGAAGGGACATTTCTCCTGGGCTTGGCACCCTACGCATCCCTTTCTGCTCCCTTCTCTAACACATTAGAATCCTTAGCTTTCCCCGGGGCACTGGGTGATGCTGCTGTCTGCTGTTAGAGCTGCATTATTCTAGACTTACTCACCAGAAGTGCCCTGCGGAGCCAGATTTCCACACCCCTTCTCTGACTCAGTGTAAACCCCTCAGTGTAAATCAGAGTCCTCAATGTAAATCCCATGGCTAGCTGTTAGAAAAGCCAATCCACGTCCAAGTGTGAGTGCCGAGTCTCACTCCTTAAACTCTTCCAGAGATGTTCCCTGTGAGCTGTGGTCCCTACAGCAGGGCTTCCTGCAACACGGCTACAATGTATGGAAGACTTTTAAAAAGTTGTTCCACACTTTAANAACTTAAATGCTCAAAGATGATACAGTCCTATATTTCAAAATTCAAAAAACTTTTAAAAGTAGGTGAGTAAAAGTCTCCTTTTGCCTCTGCCCTTAAAGTCTCATTTTTCCTCCCCACAAAGACCAGAAGGTCTTTTTACCTGTTTACATGCAAATATGTAAATAGACTTCTTAAAAAAATACATAAAACATATATAAAAGCCAGTAAATGCACTCTGTTCTGTACCCTGTCATTGCTTAGCAAGGGAATCCTTTTCATGGCCGTGTGGTACCACAAGGATGCCATATTTCTTTAGCATTTTATTTTAGTTGGGAAGGTATTTTGGGAAGAAGTAGGAAGGCAACTTCACTTAGTTTCAGTCTCTTTTCTTTAAGAAACTGTGAGGGAAGAGGGAAAGGCTTATGCGCATAGCCTACATTTGGGTATGACCCCACTTGAGTTGTCTGGCCCTTGGGAGGGATGATGACATAGCCTCCTGTAAGCCTGATGTTCAAGCAGGAGCTCGAAGCAGAGAGCAATCCTTACTTTAAAAAATTATATGGTTGCCGGGCGGTGGTGGCGCACGCCTTTAATCCCAGCACTCGGGAGGCAGAGGCAGGTGGATCTCTGTGAGTTCGAGGCCAGCCTGGGCTACTGAGTGAGTTCCAGGAAAGGCGCCAAAGCTACACAGAGAAACCCTGTCCCGAAAAACCAAAAAAAAAAAAATATATGTATATATATATATATATGATCTAAAAAGAGGTGTTTATTAGTAGTTATTTTTTATTTTATTTATTTGTGTGTTGGGCATGTAGGTGTCACAGACTTTATGGAGGTCAGAGGACAGCTTGGGGAAGTTGACTCTCTCCATCAAGCATGTGGGGCCTGGG
This sequence comes from Neotoma lepida, assembly GCA_001675575.1. Lineage (NCBI taxonomy): Eukaryota > Metazoa > Chordata > Mammalia > Rodentia > Cricetidae > Neotoma > Neotoma lepida. Next base: position 107,471 of record LZPO01066437.1, on the reverse strand, counting down.
GATTGAACTCAGGGCATCAGGCTTGGCAGCAGGCACATTTATCCACTGAGACATCTCAGCCCTGGATCAGTAGTTTTTGGAAGTGTGGTCCTGGACTAGAAGCCGCACTACCNCTGGGGGCAAGTTGGAAATGTCACTTCCTGGGTGCATCCCAGACATGCGGAGTTGGAAACCATGTAGAAGGAGGAGTCTGTGTTCTAGCAAGTGAGAGGTGAGCACTGTCGGATAAAACCACAGGTGTAGGTCTTTGAAGATGCATCACAGTTTGCCTTGGTTGCTGGGTAACAGCNCCGATTCATGCTCTCTAGACGTATGGATCATGTCAGAGCACTGTAGCCCCTCCTCTTCCCCATGTACGTGATCCTTCNCTACTCCATACTGGGGTGAGCTCTGGGGTATAGCTCCCACCCTACACCTGACACATCATGTTTCCCTCCCAGCCTGCACCGTCTTGTTTCACCTTCTCTTTCACATGCTCTGGTTTCTCCTATGTGTCTACCCACTCCCTGAGACACACACACACAAATTCTTCACCAACCTGGGAGGGAGGGCTGTAAACTGAGTCAGACCAAGGTCCTCTCTGAGTGACAGGCCTTTCTAAAATTCCTTTTTTTAAAAATCTTTTTTTAAAAATTTATTTTATGTGCATTGGTGTGAAAGTGTCAGGTCCCCTGGAACAGGAGTTACAGACAGCTGTGAGCTGCCATGTGGGTGCTGGAAATTGAACCAGGGTCCTCTGGAAGAGCAGCCAGTGCTCTTAACTGCTGAGCCATCTTGCCAGCCCCTNGAAAGTTCCTTTTAGGGTGGGTTAAAGGGAGCCTGGGTCTGGTGAGGACTTCNGAAATGTCCTGGGCCTTGTTTCTGTAACCGATCTCTCCCTTTGCCAGGGCATACCATGGACAAAGGTGGAATACTTTGACAACGGCATCATCTGTAACCTCATCGAGCATGTGAGCGGCTATTCTCAACTCTGGGACCTCCTTGTCCAGACTGTCTGAACATCCTCCCTCACCTGTCTCCCCATCTCCCTTTCCCCCAACTTGGTGACGGAGGGTTGAGGGGTGATAATGTGGACATCTTGAAGGACCAGGCCAGGCTTACATCGGTCTTGTGCCCTTGACCTAGACTCAGCGAGGCATCCTGGCCATGCTGGATGAGGAGTGCCTGAGACCGGGGGTGGTCAGCGACTCCACGTTCCTGGCGAAGCTGAATCAGCTCTTCTCTAATCACGGTCACTATGAGAGCAAAGTCACCCAGAATGCCCAGCGCCAGTACGACCACACCATGGGCCTCAGCTGCTTCCGCATCTCCCACTATGCGGGCAAGGTGATGTAGTAAGGCTGTGTGGGACTTGAAGGCAGAGGCAGGTACAGAAGTGAACACTGAGAGTGCTTCTCAATGAGACTGGGAGGTCCAAGTACTGGAAGAAGGCCGTGGGGTCTGAACCCACAGCTGCTCCTCTGCAGGTGACATACAACGTGACCGGCTTCATCGACAAGAATAATGACCTACTCTTCCGAGACCTATCCCAGACAATGTGGAAGGCCCAACATCCCCTCCTTCGGTCCTTGTTCCCAGAGGGAAATCCCAAGGACGCCTCTCTCAAACGTCCCCCGACTGCTGGGGCCCAGTTTAAGAATTCGGTGGCTGTACTCATGAAGAACCTGTATTCTAAGAACCCCAACTACATCAGGTGAAAAGCTGGGCACACAGGGGAACATCCTTCATGTGGGGTGGGGTCCACACCTGGTAGAGCATATCTGTGTCGGGGAGTCTCTGGAATAGGATTCTAGAGGCTCTTTGTCAGCAGAAGTCGGGACCAGATGAAGAGCTAGCTGAGCATCCTGTGGCCGACAGAGTGGCATCAGAGGAGAGTGAAACTGGGAAGGCCAAGAGGGTCTCCTTTCACTTCTACTGAAATTACCATCTCAAGGGGCTTGTGGGGAGAAGGCATGCAAAGACCAGGGCAGTGTCACTAGCATGGAGTCTGCTCCTGAGCCTGCGTCTTCCCAACTTCCTGACCAGGTGTCTAAAGCCCAACGATCAGAAACAGCATGGCAGGTTCTCCTCAGAGCTGGTAGTGGTCCAGGCTCGATACCTGGGGCTGCTGGAGAATGTTCGGGTGCGTAGGGCTGGCTATGCCCACCGCCAGGCCTATAAGCCTTTCTTCGAAAGGTACCGGTTGCTGAGCCAGAGCACCTGGCCTCACTGGAATGGGGAAGACCGGTAAGACCCAGTGGGGAGAGGGGCTGGGCAAATCTGCTGAAGAGGGTGGATGGGTTCTTGGGAAAATGATGCTTCTCTTCAACAGGGCTTCAGAGGGGTAGGGGAGATGTGGGAGAGGACCCTGCCTGACACAGCTCACCTGCAGCTCTCTCCCCCATCTGCCCCTGTAGGGAAGGTGTGGAGAAGGTCCTGGAGTCTGTGACTGTGTCCTCAGAGGAGATAGCCTATGGGAAGACAAAGATCTTCATCAGAAGCCCCAAGACCGTGAGTCAGGAAGTGGGGGCTGCATTTGGTGGGGTTACAATGTGTGGCTGTGACTAGTTCACCTGAGAAGGAGGGTAGTGGGGAAGGCAGCATCCAGTGCGGGACTGGATGGTGCATGAAAAGGTGCTACCCCAAGAACTGAGTGCTTGCCCTTCCCTGCCCTAAGCTAGGAGCTCACCCCCGGGGCCTGGCCTGGTTGTAGTAGACACTGAAAGATGGGTGATCACGTAAGAGGCAGGCTGGGGAGTGTCCGTCCGGTATGTGCAAGCCCCTCTTTGCCTCCACCCCAGCTTTTCTACCTGGAGGAACAAAGGCACCTGAGGATTGAGCAGCTGGCCACCCTCATACAGAAGGTTTACCGGGGCTGGCGCTGTCGGACCCACTACCAGCAGATGCGCAAGAGTCAGATCCTCATCTCCGCCTGGTTTCGGGGCAACAAGGTGCCATCCATGTCACTTCCCAAGCACCACCCTCGTCACTCCTGTTGCAGGGACATGTGGTTGCGGGTGTGGCTTTTTCTAACAGTGCCCTGTCTCCTACAGCAAAGGAAGCACTATGGGAAAATAAAGGCATCAACACTGCTGATCCAAGCTTTCGTGAGAGGGTGGAAGGTAACGAGGGGGCCGTTGGGTTAGCCATGCTGTGACCCTGAGACCGCCCTCCTGCTCTGGCCTGTCTGGCTGTGGACGTGCAGCCGGGAGACAGTGTATGGGTCCGGTCCGGGTCCGGGTCCGGGTGTGTTTCTGCCTTTATCTGTTGGTGACTTCGAATCATTTTTCCTGTTATTGATCTCAGCCCTTCATNTGTTTATTTATCTATTTTTCTGACTGTACTTTAGTTGAAAAAAAAAAATAGCAGAACCTCTTCTAGACTCTGTCTCATAAATGACATCTTCCTCACACATCCCTTCTAGGCCCGCAAGAATTATCGAAAATACTTCCGGTCAGGTGCTGCCCTCACCTTGTCGAATTTTATCTATAGGAGCATGGTAAGTGTCGGGGCTAAGGTGCAAGTCGGCAGAGGAATTGGGACAGTCTTGGGAGAGGATGGGGAGGGGGTCGATTCCAAGCTTTCCCTTGTAGCTTCCTGACTCTATGAGATGGTGCAGTCACATGCTGGGAGCAGGCTCTGGTGTCTGTGGCCGGAGCCACATCAGACATCACTTGGCTCAGGGAGATGCTGTTTGTATCCTGTGCCAATGAAGAGTCCTGGTATTCTCATCTGAGCAGAGGACACATAGACCTGGGGACAGACAGGCTGAGGTGGGGGTGGGAGCGGGGCCGGGGGAGCCCTCTTATGGAAGTGCATGATGAGGACGCAGGATTAACCAGCCTGAACTCTAAGATCCGTTTTGAGGTCAAAGGATCACATCTCCCTCCTGTCTCCACTGAACCCCCAGGCAAATGAGGAGGGACATCTCTGGAAGGATCTGCCAGAAGGATGTCTCCCTCTGTGGATGGCTTCCAGCAGGATGTCTGTTAGATAGTGGTGGCACTTCCCAGAGGATATTTCGAAAGCCACAGAGGGAACAGTACCCCAGTGAAGCCTTGGGGAAAGGCCAGACAAGACAGGAACATAGGGGCCTTAGCCTGAGGGCTGCAGGAATGTGTAACTGACCTTAGGCGACTGCGTCAGTTAGTTTTTAGGACCCTCACCAAGTCTGCTCAGTTGAGCATGAGGTGCCTGCCTTTGGCACTCTTGGTCATCCTAAAGCCTGGACTGCTTGACTGGGAGGGGTGGGCGTTCTGAAGCGGAGGCGTCGTGGCATCCTCTGCCTTTCTTCCCCCTCCCTCCCCGGCCCATGCTAGCCTGGCCTGCTGGGCTGGCTCTACCATGTCCTGTCTCTTCCCCCAGTACGTGCTGTCTTGCTAGACACCCGAGGTCTTCAATCTGATTTTGCCCTTATCTCCTGACAGTCCCTTCTTTCACCTGGACTTTGTCAGGCAGCTGCTGAACATCAACCCAGGAGCTGTGTGGTTCAATAAATCACACCCCAAGAATCCTGGGTCATTGATTCTCCCAATGCTTCTGGCACTTTGCCGTGGCCTTTAATCTAGTGCCATTGCCTTTTTGAACACTGGCAATATGCTACGCTCTTTCCATGCTTAACTCCAAGGCTTCTAACAACCCTGTTATGCAGGCCTTCTGCTTTCCCCAACTTGACAGGTTAAAAAACTAAGACTCAGGCCAGTGAGTGGTGTGTGCCTTTAATTCCACTTGGGAGGTAGAGGCAGGCAAATTTTTGTGAGCTGGAGATCAGCCTGGTCTTCATAGCAAGTGCCAGTTCAGCCAGAGCTCCAAGATCCTGTCTCAAAAAACAAAACAAAACAAGCTAAGGCTTAGGGAGGCTGAGTAGTTTGCCCCAGGCCCTGTAGCTGATAAATGGTAGAGCTGTGGTGTAAAGCATTTGATTTCCGAGCTGCCAGCCACAGCCTAAGATTGTCCATCTAACACAAGTTCTGGCAGCCCATGGCTCTAGGCAGGCTTAGCCTCTGGAGAGCTAGAAAAAGTAAGCACTGGGCAACTCCACACTGGCTGGAAGGCTAATGTGGAAGATAATGGGGCGTAGGGAAGGGCTTTAAGCGGCAGCTCACACACTGGAGAGAATGCGTGTGTGGGGGGGAGGTGTACGGAGTTGAACTCTCAGATCAGCAAGAAGTAGGCTGAGTGCCATTATCCCTGAGAGCACAAAGAAGGAAGGGCTGTGGCAGGGAAGCTTTCTGGCAGACTGCAGTGTTAGGCACCGTTGATTAGAGAGGAGGGCAGATTTGGTGTCTATCCAATAACCAACACAGACAATGACCCCAACTGTAGGTCATTGTGACCTGAGAGACGAGAAAGCCAGGGGACCAATATATAGAGACTAGCTTTGATGTTGAATCACCCCACCTCACTGCCCTGGGTGTCAGGTCCGCATGTCCCACTGCTTTCCACTTCTGCCCTTACCTTCCAGCCCCAAAGCACAGTGCACAGGCACAGAGAAGACCCAAGAGGCAGTTCTGTCCCAACTCTTCAGCTCTGCTCTTGCTTCTCATGAGGGTGGCAGGACCTGGGTGTGAATCTACCCACTTGAAACTGGTTCCTTCTCATGATTCTACTCCTAAAACTCTGCTTTCAACACAGGCACAGAAATTTCTCTTGGATCTGAAGAAGAATTTGCCGTCCACCAAAGTCTTGGACAACACATGGCCAGCCNCCCCTTACAGGTGCTTCAACACAGCCAATCAGGAGCTGCGCCGCCTCTTCTGCCAGTGGAAGGTGAGGTCAGGCACCTCCCTTCTCTGTTGTGACCCTCCTCCCCCTCTTGTTTTCCTCCTGGTTTCTTTTTTCTTTACTGTGTAGCATCTGTTCTGGCAATAAGTATGTTCAGGTTGTCTGTCCCAAGGCCATTGCCACCANCCATCTTCATACTCTTGTTCTTTGCCCTTTAACCCTGACCTCCCTCCCTGTAACCGTAACCGGTAGGCTACTTTCTGTTTCAATGACTTTCGCTTTTGTAGAAAACTCTTGTAAGTGGCAACCACACAATGTTTGTCCTTTCTGTGTCCGACCGACTTCCTTTATATCATAGTGTGATCTGTTCTTTCATTCAGGAAGTACTATAGGATACTCGTGTAGGCTAAGCCTGGGCCTGTGTGTTGGGCATTGTGCTCTCATGGGGCTCATATTTGCTGGTGTCTACTTTCTCTTCAACACCCCTCAATTTCCTGTTTCCCCCACTAGTCCTCCAGGGCCCCTTCCTGTGTCTAGTCTCTGCCATTTCGCCTCTGGCTCTCTTCTTCCCTTGTGTCCTCTTGCCCCCTTTTCCCACTTCCTGCCCTAGCGCTGCCTTCCACCTCCATGATCCGAGTGTTCTCCTCCTCGTAGTGCAAGAAGTTCCGTGATCAGCTGTCCCCGAGGCAGGTGCAGGTGCTGAGGGAAAAGCTCTGTGCCAGTGAATTGTTCAAGGATAAGAAGGCTTCCTACCCTCAGAGGTGAGGGCCATTTCTGTCACACAGTGCCTCTCAAGCTTGAGCCTGCATCAGAGTTGCCTGGGAGGACTGGAGATACCTGTCTGTGTCCCCCTTAAAGTCTCTGACCCAGTAGGTGTGTGTGGGGGGACACTGTGGTGTTGATGGTGTTGGTCCTGGACCATATCGATGGATCACTATAACAAGCTATGGTAGAGGAAGGGGACGTGGCACCCAGGGAGGTGAGCAGGGCCTTGTTCTCACTGCATGCCTCTCCTGTGCCCTCAGTGTCCCTATTCCATTCCGTGGTGATTACGTTGGGCTGCAGGGGAACCCCAAGCTGCAGAAACTGAAGGGCAAGGAGGAAGGGCCTATCCTGGTGGCAGACACCGTGAGGAAGGTCAACCGTGGCAATGGCAAGGTGAAGAGCCACTGTGGGAAGTAGCCCAGGGCCGGCTGCATATGCTTTGTCCAGTGGATGGGGTGGGTGACAATGCCAGTCCTCACTATTTCCCGTGTCCTCTCTAGACATCTGCCCGGATTCTCCTCCTCACCAAGAAGCATGTGATTCTCACAGATGCCAAGAAGTCCCAGGCCCAAATTGTCATTGGTCTGGAGAATGTGGCTGGGGTGTCAGTCACCAGCCTTCAGGATGGGCTCTTCAGCTTGCACCTGAGTGAGGTCTCTGGAGTGGGGATCCTGGGGCCGAGGTGGACTGGATATGCCAGGGCCAAACTTCTCACTCTGGGTCTTTGATGTCCCTCAGGTGTCATCGGCAGACTCCAAGGGGGACATCCTGCTGGTCAGTGACCATGTGGTTGAACTGCTGACAAAAATGTACCAAGCTGTACTGGATGCCACACAGAGGCAACTCTCTGTCACTGTGACTGAGAAGTAAGGCCATGAGCTGGTGATGAGGGACAGCTTGGGACAGATGACCGGACTCCTGGTCATTGTGACCGGGAAATTCGTGTAATCAGAAAGTGAAGCTGACTGTGTCAGGGCAGGGCTCAGAGGTTTTTCTTAGTGTTGACCACACCTCCCTCCCCTCACCAATGGACTCTATGCACCAAGTTCTCTGGGGTCTTGAGTCATCGGATGGGTGGGGGTGTACTGTCTGTCTGCTCCAGGGAGAGGAAGTCATCTAGAAAAGAGTCCGGCTGAGAGGACNGAGGCCCCAGCTCCGGTTTCTCTGTCTCTTCTCCCTCCAGGTTCTCAGTGAAGTTCAAGGATGGCAGCGTGGCTGTAAAGGTTATCCAGGGCCCTGAGGGGAATGGGAACAAGAAGTTGATTTGCAAGAAGAAGGGGAGTCATTCCATGGAGGTGACTGTGCAGTGAGGCCATTGGGGCCTCCTGGAGACACAGCTTCTTCCTCTGGACCAGAACTTTTGTCTAGCTCTTCTGATCATGAGGTGTGGCTTAGAGCTGAAGGANCCTTGAAGATGGCCTTTCTGTTCCCTGGACCTTTCCAGAATCCTTTTCCAAATGTAGCATCCTCCCAGCTTCAGCCCGTTTGCCCACTAATAAATCATATGGTTCTAAAATCATATGGTTCTAAAAGGTCTGGGCCGTGTTGGCTGGTCCATGTTTACTTATGTCCTTGCTCAGTTGCATATACTTTATTTACTTGACTCTTTGATTTTTACCACCCCCACTCCCCCATGCCATGTGTCCCTTAGGCTCCTGGGAACCAGATAGTACGGACAATAAGGGAAAAAAAGGGGAATTGTCTCTGGCCTCCTTGACCGGCTGAGCTCTGGCGGAGTTTAGAGAGACTGGGGTGGGGGTGTAGGAGTCCGGGATAGGGCTCAGGTCGCAGGTGGCCAACGAGCTGATTCATTAAGTGTGTCCCTGGAGGGAAGACTTGAGGATGCCTGTGTTGGAGACTAGGCTCCTTGGAGATGTAGCCTGAAAAAGAAGCCTAAGGCTGCAGGGTTCATGCAAGCTGAGGCAAACTGGGGTATGCCGGGACTCTGTNCCCAGGGTCTCCATCACCCTCTACCCCAGAGACGGGCTGTATCACCCTTGCCTCCCAAGAACCCTCTTCCTCTCCATGCNTCTGAGATGCCAAGCTGCTGCCAGTCACTGTCCCATGGCTGGCAGCCCCTGACAGGGGCAGACTCCCTGATTAAGACATGCTCATCCCTAGGACTGACCCCTTTCCTCTTGTCTTCCTTCATTTTCTCTGTGTCGCTGACGTTATTTTTTTCTCAGACTCGGACTGTGTCATGCCACCTCACTGTCTCAGTTTGTGTGGGCTTTGTCAATGTTAATCTGTAATATCTTCTGTACCTTTCCCCACTGTCCTTCATCTTCCTTTCCTCAGAGACAGTCTTGTCTCACTACCCTGTTCTATCTTTGGGGAACATGCTGCACATAGTCGTGAAATTTAGATCTGTACCCAGGGAGTGATTAGGAAGGGCTGCCATTGTTCCTGTCTCTGGGTGTCTCTTCCTCCTCTCACCATCTCTACCCTCCCTGCCTCCTCCCTGCCTCCTCCACTAAGCTCTGAGGCTGGGTCCCTTGTAGCCTCCATCGGTAGGCAGCTCACGGGCCCAAGTAATCATGCTGGCAGGGAGACCTGATTAACTATCCTTCCTGCCTGCAGATTAATCTCTCTCTCTCTCTCTCT
>LZPO01066437.1:62876-78237 GCA_001675575.1 Neotoma lepida | reverse complement strand
GCGACAGAGATGTCCCCTCCCCGCCGTGGTGCGCCCCAGCCCAGTCCTGCCCCTGCCTTCGCGATTGCACGGAGGGGAGACCGCGGCGCCGCCAGACCATTGAGGCGCACGCACTCCTTGCAAGTTGCAAAGCTGCCGGGTACCCGGGCCCTCCTCCCACGCTGGATGAGTGACCGCCAGGGCCCGAGGGATGCGTGGTTGGTACCCAGTCATCCTCAGACGAGTGCTGGGCCTCGGAAAAAAAAAGTTGGGAATTGTTGGTAGGACCTGGTGCGATGGAGAAAGGGGATGTTGCTGCTCAGGGCGAGTTGTGAGACGCACAAGCATGTGACTAGCTAGCTGGCTGTTTTTCCGAGGTGTGCGGGAGCCGAAAGGCGAAAAAGTACTNAAAAGGCTTGAAGGAATCTTTCCTATGCTATCGATGTCTTTCATGAGGCATCCAGTTGTTAGTATAAGGTTACTAAGTTGAAATACAGCGTACCTAAGTAATGTTAAATATCACAGTTGTGTTCGCGTTGCTTTCTTTGGTTATGAGTTTAATTCATCCACAGAATACAGTAACATTGAGGAAGCAGCATCCGGAATGGGTCTGGGAAGGGCCAGAGATGAGTTGAGCTGGGGTCTGGCAGTTCATANCAATAATTTAGCATTTGGGAGGTGGAGGCNGGAGAATCATGAGTTCAGGGCCATCCTTTAGTAACAGAGCAATTTTAAAAAGTCGTCCTGGGCTACATAAGGCCCTGTCTCCAAGAAAGAAAAAAGAAAGAAAAAAGTGTGAGTTTTATTTGGAGGCTTGTAAAGGGCAGCATTGCTAGACTAACTAAAAATGCAATCCTTATCCCTTCCTCTCCTTGGTAGCTAATGGAGCTGTGACAGTGGTCTTCAAGTCTATTTGTGACATTTGGCATTGAGAGGGAAGAGGATAGACTTTTAATGACAAAAGAAACCAGGAAGTTAATCAAAAGACCCAAGCCTGAGCCCGTTGTTTCGGTAGTAAAGGGGATTGTGTTCAGTAGAGTTTCCACTCGTTTGGGNGACTCCTAGCTTGACACTTACAGCCCATGCCCTTCCTTTTTAAATGTACAGCCTTGCTCCATACCCAGATTGTCCTAGAACTGCTGATCTCCTGCCCCAATTCCAAGTGCTGGAATACAGGTATACGCTATTGCACCTGGCCTCTTAGTTTTTTAAAAAGGATTTGTTTATTTTTGTTNTGTGTGTGTAAGTGTTTGCCTACGTGTATGGAAGTGCACTGTGTGGTTCTGTTGGTGAAGAGGCCAGAAGAAGATGTCAGATCCCCTGGAACTAGNTTTACAGACATGTGGGTGCTGGGCATGGAACCAGGGTCTTCTACATGAACAGCAGAGCTGTCTCTGCAATCCTAGCTTCTTAGGGTTTCAAGACCAAGCTAATTGATTTTTTTTCTCATCCCTTTGGGGTTTTGTCATGATGGTTCTCTGGTTGGGTATATGCAGGGAACAGACCGTAATCCTCCCCTTGTTCTTTGGTTTTCCTTGTCCACCCCACTCAGCCAGGACACATTCAGAACGGTGGTGTTTTCTCCTGTACAGAGCCCTTTTCTTAAGGATCTTGGTCTACCCTTTTTTGTCTTCTTGTCCACAGATTGACCTTGCTGATAGAGGCAACTTCCTAGGAGCTGCTAAGATGGGCATGAGAATCAAACTGCAAAGCAACAACCACCCCAACAACCTGCTGAAGGAACTCAACAAGTGCCGGCTGTCAGAGACCATGTGCGATGTCACTATTGTGGTGGGGAGCCGTTCCTTCCCCGCCCACAAGGCTGTGTTGGCTTGCGCAGCTGGCTACTTCCAGAACCTCTTCTTGAATACTGGGCTCGATGCCGCCCGGACCTATGTGGTGGACTTCATTACTCCTGCCAACTTTGAGAAGATTTTGAGCTTTGTCTACACCTCAGAGCTTTTCACAGACCTCATCAACGTTGGGGTCATCTATGAGGTCGCCGAGCGCCTGGGTATGGAAGATCTGCTTCGGGCCTGCCACTCTACGTTTCCCGACCTAGAGAGCACCGCAGTGGCTAAGTCCTTGACCAGCACCTGTGACAACCAGTCTGCTACTCTGAGATGTCCTTCAGTAGATCCCACCCACCCCCTCGGGGAACTCCGGGGGAGTGGGGAACACTTTGGTCCTGAGAGAAGCTATGTGTTGCCTACTGATGCTGGAGGGAACTATAAAGAGGAAGAGAGGAATGTGGCCAGTGACACTAATCACAGCTTGCCCCTGCCACAACTGCCCCTGCCACCAAAGACAGAAGACCATGACGCCCCTGTTCCGTTCACGTCTGTTCCTAGTGTGGCGACTCAGCCAGTGCTAGGCACTGTCAGCACAGGCATCCAGACTGGCACGAGTTCTTGCCAGCCATACAAAGTTCAAAGCAATGGAGACTTCAGTAAAAACAGTTTCTTCACCTCCGACAGTGCCATAGACATTACAACTGGGACCAATTCCTGTCTGACGAATAGCGACCACTCCAAGGATCCGGGCTTTGGGCAGGTGGATGAGCTCCAGCTGGAGGACCTGGGAGATGATGACTTGCAGTTTGAGGACCCGGCTGAAGAGATGGGGACAGCTGAGGAGGTGATCGAGCTGAGTGATGACAGTGAGGATGACCTGACTTTTGGTGAGAATGACAACCGGGAGAATAAGGCCATGCCTTGTCAGGTTTGCAAGAAAGTTCTAGAGCCCAACATTCAACTGATAAGGCAGCATGCCCGGGACCACGTGGACTTGCTCACAGGCAACTGCAAGGTCTGTGAGACCCACTTCCAGGACCGAAACTCCCGGGTGACCCATGTCCTGTCCCACATAGGTATTTTCCTGTTTTCCTGTGACATGTGTGAGACGAAGTTCTTTACCCAGTGGCAGCTAACCCTGCATCGACGGGATGGAATATTCGAGAATAACATCATTGTCCACCCTAATGAGCCCCTCTCTGGGAAACTAGGTCTCTTTTCAGGGGCAGCCTCCCCAGAGTTGAAATGTGCTGCTTGTGGGAAAGCATTGGCCAAAGATTTCCATGTGGTCCGAGGCCACATCCTTGACCATCTGAACTTGAAGGGCCAGGCCTGCAGCGTCTGTGACCAGCGCCACCTCAACCTATGCAGCCTCATGTGGCACACGCTCTCTCATCTGGGCATTTCTGTTTTCTCCTGTTCAGTCTGTGCCAGTAGCTTCGTGGACTGGCACCTTCTGGAGAAGCACATGGCTGTACACCAAAGCCTGGAGGGCACCCTGTTCCGCTGCCACTTATGCAGCCAGAGCTTCCGGTCTGAGGCTGCCTACCGCTACCATGTCAGCCAGCACAAATGCAACAGTGGCCTTGATGCACGGCCTGGTTTGGGGCTGCAGCACCTAGCCCTCCAGAAGCGGAAGCTGCCAGCAGAGGAATTTTTGAGTGAGGAGCTAGCTTTGCAGGGCCAACCTGGGAACAGCAAGTACAGCTGCAAGGTCTGTGGTAAAAGGTTTGCCCACACAAGTGAGTTCAACTACCACCGGCGGATCCACACAGGCGAGAAACCTTACCAGTGTAAGGTGTGTCACAAATTCTTCCGAGGTCGCTCGACCATCAAGTGCCACCTCAAGACGCACTCGGGGGCACTCATGTACCGCTGTACAGTCTGTGGCCACTACAGTTCCACCCTTAACCTTATGAGCAAACATGTCGGTGTGCACAAAGGCAGCCTCCCACCTGACTTCACCATTGAGCAGACCTTCATGTACATTATACATTCCAAAGAGACTGAAAAGAACCCGGACAGCTGACTGGGTCTCTGCAGAGCCAGAGGGAGCTCCCAGGAGGCAGCCGGGATAGTGCTTCTCTGAAGGCTGTTGGTCCTTCCCCAGCTGATGCTACAGTTTTGCCTTGCTAAGAATTCTATTCTGTATTGTGTTGAAAGAAGGAATAGCACATAAACTGTTACTGTATTTGAGAAGCAACAGCCCTGTTACATTTTACCTCCTTACTGCTCTAGTCTTGATTCTTTTGAGGCTGGTTTTTAGGATCTAGTCAAGTGGCCCTGTCAACTAGGTCCCCTTTGCCAGTTTCTAGTTTTAGTTTACTGATAGTTTTTATGCTGCTAAGAATCCGACCAACAGCCTCACTGGATAGAAGAGGTGGAGAGAGGTTTTCACTGTGGGTGTGACTGCCCNACTTTGGGGGGGACAACAGCTATGAGAAGGTTTGGGGATGTGGTCATTCAGAAGGGCCTGGCAGCAGGGTAGTTCATCTCGGGTTCCCACTCCCTCAGTAGGGACAAGGTGTCAGGAGCNGAGGGCGCTGCTTGCTCCGCAGCTCAAATCTGATTGGACAGTGAAAATCTTTTGGCAGCTAGATCCAAACTGAGGACCAAGCTTTCTGTTTAGGTTGGAAAGCTTTGGGTGTCCCATGGTGCCACCAGATGGGGAGCCTGGATGGATGGAAGATGGCCCTCTTTCTCCTTGTTTCCAAAGAAACATGATTTTTTTTTAGAGTATAACCCTGGATGTCAAGCCTTCTGTCATGAGCAGACAGGACAGGGCCCCTTCAATGTAGTCATCTGTCACCTGGCCACCTCCTGGGCATGGAGGAGGCCCCTCTGACAGCAGCAGTCTTGCCTTAATTGACATCGAGTCCCCCACTCAGGATGGTTTGACCTACGGCGTAGATGTGGAGAGCCTGTGAGGTGGTGGATCATGAGCCCTTCGCAATGGAGGGAACCGCGTAACTGGTGGTCTCTAGCAGGGGGTGCGTTCTGCCTGTCCCACCTGGGCAACTTGTTTCCTTGGTGGTGAAAGGGGAGTTGGGCAGTTGATCCCCAGTCTGTCATTGCATCGCCTGCCCCCAGGGGGCGCTCGTGGATGGTAGCTGGCTTAGGCCTTCTGTGTGGCTGTTTGGCTCCTTAGTCTTTGAAGGGGCTTTGCCCATAAAAGGCTGGTGGAGAGGACCCTTGATCTTGCATACTTCTAAGATGGCACTTCAGTAGCTCATACTACCTCAGCCTGCTCAGGTGAGCTCTGAGAGTCCCTAATTCTGGGCCCAGCCACTGACACTGCCCCTGGTGGGACTCAGCAGCACTCTGGGCTGTTTCATAAGCAAGTGGTTTTAATTAACTCACAAAGCCTTTTTAGACATTAAATATTTATTTATTTTTTTGTTTTGTTTTGTATACATATTACCCAGCATCTCTTTTTGATAAGTGTCTTTAGGAAAATTAGTTTCTCTCAAGCCAGGAACCATATTCCCCCAGATGGGTATGGCTGTGGATTTTGAGAACGGGTGTAACTATGAGAGAATGTGCCAGGCCTTTGAAACAGCACATTTTCGTTTCTCCAGGCATAGTNGATAGCAGAACAAATCTAGATCAAGTCACACGAAGAAGATTTTTTTACCCTCCGGCTCGGGGAGCCTCCCGTCCATATATATTAAGACACAGGCAACCCAAAGCTGTGTCCTTGTTGGGCCAGCTGCCTCTTTCTCCAGCCTTGAGCCTGTGAGTTAATGCTCAGGGCGTTCTGGTGAGCTCAGATGATGAGACTCCAACGGTGGCCAGCCAAAGGCTGCCTTTCGGTCTCTAAACTTGTGACATTTTCATCAGGAAATCATTGCTGTGACTTTTAAGTTTCGGACTTCCCATTTTCTTACCCCGGGGATGTGTAACAAGCTGCAGTTACGTATCTGCTGAACTTTCCAAGCGTGGGAGACCCTCCCACTTTGCAAGCGTGGGAGACCCTCCTAAGACCACTGGTGAAGAGTGAGTATGGAATGGCTGATTTGAGAGGGGGGTACTTACTGGATCTCAGCCAGGTCACCGAGAGTGGAGAAACCCTTTTCCTTGGCATATGGCGTCATGGATGCTGGGTGGTCTGTGTACTTAACCTGAAACTGTGAAGTTTTCCCTTTTTGCCATAAACCAAAAAGCAGATCTTTGAAGTTTTGCCCTTTAAACACTAAAAACCAAACTGTACCCTCTGATCCCACGAGGTTAGTTGATCAGGGAGGTCCAATTGGTCCCAGTCAGACATGTAGCAAGCGGAATTAGAGGCTCCTGCAGCTCACTGTCCAAACCATGCCTCTGGGGGGTAGCCCCACATTCACACCTGTCTCCCCTTGTGTGTGAAGTTGTGTTTGCTTTCCCTGAAGCTAGTTCCTCCTCCTCTTGAGTTGATTTACTTGAAACAGTACACGGTAGTGAAGGGTACTCAAGGCTGCCTGGTGGAAGGTGTCAATTTTATTTTGCATGTTATACCTATTTGATTTCCCTTTCTCCTCCCCTCTGGATTCTCATTGAGTACTGTCCCCTGCTGTATTGCTTTAGAGTTCTCTTTGACCCTTGAATGTTCCATCTTTGCCTGTCCCCCTCCCTCCCTTTTGGTCTGTACCCAGGACCAGCTGCACAATTTTCAGAACTCCCTTGTCCAGCAATCATTCTAGGGATGTCTAGTTGGCTGTTGGAAGAGCATTAAGCCAAACTAGGACATTCCTAGCTTGTTTCCTAAGGGAAATTGTAATGTTGGTGTGGCATGCTGGCATAAACAGCGTGGACTGATTGTGGCCAGAGGACAGGCTATGTCCTTGCATGCGGGTGACCCCTGATGGCTCAGTGATGCCACACACTGGCTGNAAGCTCTACTGAATGAACCCCAGTATTTGGTTCTAAGTTTTAAGATTCTGTGGAGTCCCCACAGTTCAGGATTAGTTGGGAAGAAGAGGTGGTGTTGGTGGGGGTCAGGTAACCCTAAGAACCAGGAAATAGGTAAGAATTGTATTTTACTTTATTGTGACAACGTTCACAGCCCCTTGTCTACAGGGCAAACCTGTAAACGTCAGTACTTTTTACCCAGGCAGGATTTTGCTACTGATTTGTCTTCCTTTTCTGGCTTCCTGCTGTGTCCTTTCCACCAGACCCTAGACTACTCAACTCTGAAAGTTAATTTAAATCCCTGTATAGATGGACACTGAGTTTGTTGGCATGGGACTGGGCCCTATGAAGGGGTCTCTGCCTATGGGGGAGTACCTACATGTCCTCCCCCCTAAATCTTGCACCAGGTGAGTCAGAAAGTGGGTGCACAACATTCGTTTCAATGTTACATACATCATAATCACTGTCAGGACAAAAATGACACTTGTGATGATGCTTTGACACCTTCCNGTCAGTCCCCGCCCTCCCCACCTGCAGTAGCTCAAGTCTCTTAGAAGCAGAGAACTGCTGCTGTCTTAACTCCTTCCAATAAATTAAGAAGTACTGACCTCCTAATATTTAAGTGTTTACTATCTGCTGTAAAGTTTTGTATATTTTGTAAACCTTTTCTCCCAAATAGTAGACGTCTAAAATCGTACATCTGATTCTTTTATATTCCACTGTTCAGCACAAAGTGTGGTTTTTATTTAGAATAAAAAAGAAAAAAGAAAGGAATTTGAAGCGGGAGTTCTTTTTCCGTGTGCACACACATTCGCTCGTGCCTGGAGTTCAGACATCTGGCTCTGGCCGGCCTCAGGAGCTCACACCAGCCCAGCAGATGCCAGGATTCTTTCAGGCAACACATTGTGTTTTCCTGCAGCTGGAATTTCCCAGGACTGGCTTGTTGACTGTTTTTAGTGGGAATTGAAGTTAAGGACTCAGTGTCTCAGGGAAACATCCCTGAGGTGACCTTTCAGCTTGGAGAGAACAGTGGGCCTCTGCAGAGGACTCAGCCCAAATAGAGTCGGGAAGCAAGAGCTCTTGCTGTTGCCACTTCACGGTGAAGTAGTGTGCTGAATGGGAGGCAGATGGAGAGGTAACGGAAGAGCAGCACAGGAGGCAGAGGTGTGGTGTTCTGTAAGATCCGTACTAATGCTTTCCCTCAGAGCATGGCCTGTGGTCCATGTGATCCCAAATCCTGAGGCCTGGCCAATCACCTGTGCTTNGTAAACATGTGCTAAGCAGAACAGCCTTGTAGTCAGTACATCTAGCTTCTGCTCATCCCTTCCATGGGTGGGATGGCCCCCAGGATATTCATTCAGTGACACCTTGTCTCAGGGAGGTGGCTTCTGTGGTTACTTAGGTATGAGATGTATACCNGAGCTCACATCAGTGGTACGGGCATCAGGACTTAGCTTGCATTGTAAGTGGGGAACANGTCTTTTTAATGCAATTTCTGCATTATTTGGTTAAATTTTTACTGTGCCTTAAGCAGCAACTAAGATTTCTGGGTGGCTTGAGCTCAGCCACTGAGTAGCTGTCTATAACTTAAGACCCTTTTAGCTTTGAAACCAATGAGCAGAGTCAACATTGGTTCCCCTCTACACATCTGACAGCGCATGCACCATGGAATGTGTGAGGAATTTGTCTGGTAAGTATAGGTTGAGGCTTCTGAAAGCAAAAATGGTGTAATAGGTGGGTCCCTAGAGCTTGCTGGCCAGCCAGTCTAGCCAGTGATGGGACTCAAGGTTCATTCAGTGAGAGACCCTATCTCAAAAAAGACGTTGGCGAGCAATTGATGAAGACATCTGATGATGACGTGCACACACAGGAACATATATTTGTACACACACACACACACACACCCCATTGCAGGTACACTGCAGGTGAGCAGAACCAGAGAGACAGTGAAGAGGTCAGAGGAAATTATGGGGACACCCATTACCAGAGCAGACTGGGTGACTGTATATGCAAGTCTGTCCATCTCCAGATGGTATCCAGAGGCCAAGGACGCAAGGCAGAAGCTNGAGTTTAAATCTTTTACATCAGAGTTCTTCATGTTCTCTGCCCTCGTTTCCCAGGTCTGGTATACGAGCCTTTGCCAGAGGCTCACTTGTTAACAGGACATCTTATCCATAGTGTTAATAGACAAGGTGCCGGGCAGGGAAACTATGAANAGACTTGGCTAGAGAGAACTTACTGTAGAGTTCTGGAAATGNGGAAGTCAGTCTTTGGTCTTCCCTCTCCCTGCAGGGGACAAAGGCAGAGAGGCACAGAGTGAATGTCCCCTGATACTTTGCCATGATCTGGGAGAGGGGGTGGGGTGGGGTCACTGGTGGCTCTGTGCTTCCTGAGGTTATCCGTGAGGAGGCTTCTGCTTTGGGGGAGGAGGAGCAGGATGGGTGGGGGAGGGGAGGATACCACAGGGAAATGGANCCACATTTCCTGGATGACTGGGTGGAGGGACCATCCTGCTGAGCCAGCTCGGGGTGCCTGCCTAAGACCCAGCTCTCCTGGCTATGATCCCTACCCCCTCCACAGCTAGGGAGCGTCCTGCAGAAGCCTCCTGGGTCCTTGGCCTCTGGCCTCTTGTCCCCACAAATCGCATAGTGAGCTGTTATATTAACAAGCACACAAACACAAAAGCAAAAGTTTTGCAAGGTTCCTGTGGGGCTCTTTCCGGCCAGGGTGATTTATGAAACAAGGGCATCTAGTTCCCTCTGCATAACATCCCTTAACTTCCTTGCCTTCCTAAGCCCAGCTGGAAGTGCACAGTTCTCAGAGATTCCCAGCACAACCATCTCTACTTATTTATTTCACCCCCACCCCCCACCTGTGTGGCTCCCTTAGCCAAGAGGACCCAAACAAATAGTATACCACCAAGGGAGGTATACTATGTTCTGTCCTTCTCAACCCTTCTCCTTCTCCCCACAGCAACATTTTGATATATTTAAAATTGACCTTGAGCCGGGCGGTGGTGGCACACGCCTTTCATCCCAGCACTCAGGAGGCACAGGCAGTCAGATCTCTGTGAGTTCGAGGCCAGCCTGTTCCAAGATAGGCTCCAAAGCTACACAAAGAAACCCTGTCTCAAAAACCAAAAAAAAAAAAAAAAAAATTGACCCTGAGCAAGCCAATCCACCCCTATCCCCTCCCCCAGATCCGGACCTTGTTACTGATGGAAGAGTCTGGAATCTACCTTAGCTGGCTATGGAATTGCAGAGTGTAGATGAGGTGTTTGGAGGCAGAGAGGATGCCTGAGCGGTTCGGATGGGGTGGGGGTGGAGATCTGCAGGGGGCAGGCTGCCCTCTTTAGTGATGATGATGGAGTGCTGGGTGGACGAGGAAGAGGAAGCCCGTCCGCCTGCTGCCCTGGCCTGCTCCTTGGGAAGGTAACGGACCACAAGGCTCAGCAGCCGGCCCCGGAAGCTTGGGCTGAGAAAGTTGTAGAGGATGGGATTGAGNACACAGTGCAGCATGGCGATGCAGTCAATGATTTCATAGAAGAAGTAGAGCAGATTAAACAGGTGGCAGTGGAGGAAGATNTGGGTCTCGTGCAGAGTGAGCAGCAGCATAGTCACATGGTAGGGCAGCCAGCAGATGACAAAGACAGCTATGTAAGCCCACATCAACAGGCAGTGGCGCCTGCTCTCTGGCCGTCCTTGCTTCCGAAGCCGGCAGGCTGTCAGGATGTTGAAGACCGCAATGAGAGGGAAGGGCAGTAGGAAGCCCAGAACGGTAGCAGACAGGGCCACTGCCAGGGCCCATGTGCTGTATGTTTCAAAAGGTGCTAGGAAGAGGCACATGGGCTCAGAGCCATCCATCAGCCGAATATGCACCACCTCAGGCAGTGGGATGATGGCCGAGAGGACCCAGACGCCTGCGCACACGGCCCTCCGTATTCGGTGCTGGTGGCGCTGCCAGAAGGGAGAAGTATTGGTGAGACTGATATAGCGGTCAATGCTGAGGCACGTAAGGAAGAAGATGCTACTGTACATGTTGGCAAGGTAGAAATAATGAGTGAAGCGGCAGGAGAAGCTGCCCCAGAGCCAGGTGTAGTTCAGCATGACCTCCAGCATCCAAACGGGCAGAGACAGGATGACGCCCAGGTCTGCGACGGCTATGTTGAGGATGTACAAGTTCAGCAGCCCTGCNCGGCCTGAGCGGCGCCAGTTGACACATATCACCAGGATGTTCTCCACTAACCCTACCACGAAGATGGCCAGGTAGAGGACAAAGAGGACTACTTGTTTGGCATTCTCGTTGAGTTCCGTGTGGCAATCAGAAAAGGTGTGGTTGAGAAGCTGGAGCAGTTCCGTCCAGTTGTGAATCTCTCCAAAATCATTGCTGGGTGCCAAAGTGGGGTCAGGGTCCGGGCCAGGGCTGGGTTTGACTGACATGAGGACCAGCTAATGCCTGTTGGAAAAGAAGGGAGGGTTGTAAAAGAAAGAAGGGAGAGAGTTCCCCCGAAGGCAGTCTCTGTACCCCCAACTAAAAGCCGCAGGGGCTAAGGGAATTTAGGAAAGATTCTGGGGCTGAAGAGGCATGGAAAGTATGTCTAGAACTCAACCTGTGACTGCTTAAGTTTGACTCAAGAACAGACATTTTGTAGCAACATCAGTGTTAATTGTTCCCAACAAGGTTTCTTCCCAGATTCCACAGTGCCGACCCAGCGGGTCTCCAATAGAGACACACAGATAGACAGACAGATACCCACCCACCCCTCACATCTTTGAGTCACCCCTGGGAAAGCCATTTGTCTCCAGTCTCTGCCTGCCATCTTCCCAGGGAGAAGGCAGCTCTCACCTGGATTTCTCCTGGGAGCACCTATCCCGAGAGCCTGTGGATGGGGCTGTTAGCGGCCAGGAGGCGGCTGCAGGGGTTCCCGATGTGGAGCTGTGGAGCCGGCTCTGCAGCTCTGCTGTCTGCTGGAAGTAGCTGTCACCGGCTGAGGCTCTGTGGGAGAGGGATGGGGTTTTTCCTGTATTCTCCCAATCCAGTCCAAGGGGACAGGATGTCCCAGAAAGACTGACAGTGTGTGTGTGTGGGGGGAGGGGGGTGTCAAACTGCAAACATTGAAACCCAGACTCACTAGCTGTATGAATTGGCCTCCTTAAGCTTCAGTTCTTCTTACCTCTGCAAAATCGGGGCAACTACAGTAAAAGTGAGATCTCAAGGGAAAAAAAAATTAAATGAAAAATTAAAAAAAGACCTCATGGCAAATTTTTTTTTCTTTAAGAGAAAAAGATTTATTTATTTTATGTGTATGCATTTATTTTGCCTGCATCTACTTATATGCACTATGTGTGTGCCTGGTGGCTGAGGAAGATAGAAGAGGTTGGATCTCCTGGAACTAGAGTTATGGATGCTTGTGAGCCACCATATGGGTGCTGGGAACTACACCTGGGGCCTCTGCAAGAGTAACAAGTGCCCTTAACTGTTGAGTCTTCTCTCCAGCCCCCATGGCAAGTGCCTTCTATGAATATAGAAATGCATGCTTTCATCTCTCCCAATTGTAGTAGAATATTATTTTAAGGTGTGTTACTTTTGTATGTTGCATTTGTTTAACTCTGTGAAGCTGTGTTACTGTGCCTGTGTANAACACCTGATGTCTAATACAGAACTGAACGGCCAATAGCAAGGCAGGAGAAAGGATAGGCAGGGCTGGCAGGCAGAGAGAATATATAGAAAGAGAAATCTGGAAAACAGGAGAGAGAAGCAGTCAGAGAAAGAAGAGTACTCCAGGGGCCAGGCACCCATCTANACAGTAAGCCATGGAGTAAGAGTAAGATTTACAGAAGTAATAGAACAGGACAATTTAAAGTTAAGAAAAGCTGGCAAGCAACAAGACAAGCTAAGGCTGGGCATTCATAATTAAGAATAAGCCTCTGGGGTTGGAGAGATGGCTCAGCAGTTCAGAGCACTGACTACACTCCTAGAGGTCCTGAGTTCAATTCCCAGCAACCACATGGTAGCTCACAACCACCTATGATGAGATCTGGTGCCCTCTTCTGGCCTGCCAGGCATACATGCAGGCAGAACACTGTATACATAATAAATAAATAAATAAATCTTAAAAAAAAAAAAGAATAAGCCTCTGTGTGTGATTTATTTGGGAGCTGGGTGGTGGGCCCCCNAAAAAAGCAAAAACAAAATACAACATTTGTATGTGTAACTGTGTGAATGTATGCTGTGTGTGTGTGTATGTGTGCTGGTGCCTAACAGAGGCCAGAAGAGGGTGTTGGATCACTGGAGCCAGAGTTACAGGTTGTGAGTCACTCCATGTGGGTATTGGGAACAAAACTCAGGTCCTCTGAAAGAGCAGCAAGTACTCTTAGATGCTCAGCCATCTCTCCAGCCTCCAAACGAAACCATTTTAAACTGTCCAATTCAATGATATTCAGTACATTCCATGCTGGCTAGTTTTATGTGAACATAACACAAGCTAGAGTTATCTGAAAGGAGGGAACCCCAACTGAGAAAATAACTCCACAACATCTGGCTGTGAGGCATTTTCTTAATTTGTGACTGATGGGGGAGGGCCCAGCCCATTGTGAGTGGTTCCATCCCTGGGCTGGTGGTCCTGGGTTCTATAAGAAAGCAGGCTGAACAAGCTACGATGAACAAGCCAGTAAGCAGCACCCCTCCATGGCCTCTGCATCAGCTCCTGCCTCCAGGTTCATGCCCTGCTTGAGTTCCTGTCTTGACTTCCTTCAGTGATGGACTACCATGGAAACCAAAGAAATCCTTTCCTCCCCAAGTTGCTTTTGGCCATGTGTTTTGTCACAATAGTCACCCTAACCAAGACACACGCACATTTCTTTCTATGTCATTGTCCCACCCAAAACCCCTGCACTCATTAAGTCATGTTCTTCACTTGGTCTCTTCTTGTTACTATTTGTTTTTGAGTGGCAGGACAAACTCTATGGAACCTCTCCGCTCTAGCTTTTTCTCGCCTGCATAGTCACAGTACCATGGAGATGCCAGGTCCAGTGGGCAGTGATGAGACCTACCTTGGCTGGCAGGGAGGCTCTCTGTGGGTGGTTTGCTCACACTCTGGTGATCACCACCACTCAGGAAGGGATGTGCCACAGGGTTTATGGGTACAGGCTGCACTTGTGGCCAGTAGCAGTTCCCTTTTGCCTTTTTTACTGTGG
This sequence comes from Neotoma lepida, assembly GCA_001675575.1. NCBI lineage: Eukaryota > Metazoa > Chordata > Mammalia > Rodentia > Cricetidae > Neotoma > Neotoma lepida. The sequence goes on along the minus strand of LZPO01066437.1, from coordinate 64,385 downwards.
TAAGTGTGGCTGGTTTTTAGGATGGGTTTATAAGTTCAGTTACCCCAGGCTTCCTTACCAACCACTACTCTTTTTTTTTTTTTGGCAAAGGAAATTACCTTTACCGAGCTGAGGGCAGCTTGTCACCCATCATCGTGGCTGAGGGTTGCGGGTCGACAGTGGCATTTGTCATTTCTGGAGACTCAATCTAGCTAGCACCACTCACCACATTCTCCTTCCGGCAGCACAGTTGGTACCCGAAGGTATGGTGCCCTCAGCAAGAACATTGCCAGTGCTGAGCCAGGTCTTCTTGCTACAGTACGGGACGGAATGGGGTGGTGGTAGTGGGGGGTGCCCTCAGCAACAATGAAAGCCTTCTGTTTCTCAGCCTTGCTCTTTCCCAGTGTCCTTGAGGAGGACACGCTGCTTGGGTAATCCACACTGTCCTTGTGATACTTCCCATACACCTGGGATGAATTTCTTACGTCCAGTGGGAGGCTGTGATCTTAACTGTGACGGAGGCAGCAACCCACCGCCAATCTGCTCTCCACCTGTGGCTTTATGTTTCCAGGACTTGTTCACGTTGTAATATGTGTTGACACTCGCTACCTTTCATGGCTGTGTAATTGTTCCATTATATGTATGGACCACTCACATTGTATTTATTCACCCGAGGAAGGGGATTTTTAAAATTTGATAATTAGTCTTTCGTCGTAGTGAATCCAGATAACATTTATCACCTAAATCATTTTAAAGGGTGCAGTTCAATGTTGCCAGGCCACTGTCATATCCATCTCCATGGGAGAGGACGCTGTAGCTCTGTAACTCTTCCTTCTTCCTCCCCCTTGAGGGTTCTTGGTCATTTAAAAATCTTCGGGGGGCTGGAGAGGTGGCTCAGAGGTTAAGAGCACTGACTGTTCTTCCAGAGGTCCTGAGTTCAATTCCCAGCAACCACATGGTGGCTCACAACCATCTGTAATGAGGTCTGATGCCCTCTTCTGTATACATAATAAATAAATCTTTAAAAAAAATCTTCGGAAAGTTTTTATTATTATTATTATTTGTGTGTGCATGTATATATATGCAGGTGTGTGTCTGTGGTAGTCAGAGGCCAATGTTACCTGTTTTTCTCTATTACTCTCCATTTTATTTATTTACGTATTTTAAATGATTTATTTTTTATGTGTGTGTGTGTCTGTGCATGTATGAGCAACATGTTTGTGAGTGTCCTTGAAGGCCAGAAGAGGGTGTTAGACCCCCGGAGCTGTGGTTGTGAGCCACTGCACATGGATGTTTCTAATTGAACTCAGGTCCTTTGGAAGAGCAGCGAGCTCTCCAACTTCACCTCTACCTTATATTTTTTTTTTGACGGTGTCACTCATTGGATTTGTGGCTCCCCTCCCAGCTATCAGCTGATCAGCAAACCACTGGAATTCTCCTGTCTCTGCTCTCCCCCAGCACTTCTGTCTTCTTTACCCACAAGGCCATTCTGCCCTTCCCCTGCCATCCTTTTCCTTCGTTTTTTCTTTT
>LZPO01066437.1:12609-24014 GCA_001675575.1 Neotoma lepida | reverse complement strand
ATTCCCAGCAACCACATGGTGGCTCACAACCATCTGTAATGAGATCTGGTGCCCTCTTCTGTATACATAATAAATAAATCTTTAAAACAAACAAACAAACAAAAAACCCAGAGTCAGAGATTGAGGGTGAAAGCTGAAAGATCAGAGAAGCAGAGCAGCCAGCCACCAGAGAGACTTCTTACCTCTACGTTACTTCAGACTGAATGGTGGGGAATCCTGTATGTACGAATCCTCAGAATGAATGGGCTTGAGATCCTGTCCCCACCTGCCTTATATTCCTGTCTCCCCCTCCCTAGTGCTGTGATTAAAGGCATGGGCCTTCCATGTGCTAGGATGATAGGCCTGATCCTCACAAATGCTGGCATCAAAAGCTTGAGCTACCACTTCTCTGTTTCTCTTTTAGACTGGTTCAATCTCATATATCCCAGAGTGGCCTTGAACTCCTGATCTTCCTGCTTCCTCCTCCCAATGCTGAGATTAAAGGTGTGTGTGCCACCACTGCCTGGCCTCTGTGGTTAACTAGTGGCTAGTTCTGCCCACTGATCTCCAGGCAAGCTTTATTTGTCAGAATACAAACTAAGTATCACACAACAGGCTTGGGTTACTTCTCCAGCTCTGCATTCTGCAGTACACACATCTTGTCATCTAGGCTCTGGCTGGCTCCACTCCACTGCTGCTGCTGCTGCTGCTGCTGGTCATCCCATGGTACTGGCATCTCCAAAACACTGGGGTCTTCTGCTGCAACTGTGCTGCACTTTCACCTCTCTAGGCTTTCCTTATGGTGCCAATCCTAACTTCTTTGCATGACTCCTTCAGTCCCAGGCCTTCAACTGCCACTGAGACTGCACTTTAACCAATGGCCTTTCCTAACCTCTCATAGCGCCAAGCCTCAGCTGCTCTCCATGACCCCTTCATGCCTTCAAAACTAGTACCACCTGGGTGATGCTTACACATTACCAAGTCTGGCTGCCAGCATGAGGTACAACCTTGGCCACCTCTGGAACACAGCTTCTCTGTGCTCTCAGGAAACACTTCCCAGAAGATTTCACCTCAGTAATGCTGGTCTCAAACACTGCTAATTTCTTAGCTCCAGCTGACCAGCATTAAGTATCCCAGCAAAGCAAAATTTTGCTTCAGTAGTTCTGGTATCTTCTTAATCACAGCTGACCAGAATCACAGAATCTTAACTCCTTTCTTCTATCCTTAATTCTAAAGGCAGAACCACGTGGCCAAAGCTGCCAAGTTCTGCTGCTTACTGGGGCTGGAAGATGGCAAACTTGTTTAATTACATCTTCACCAGCTTTCTGTTTTCCTTCAATGCCTAGGCTTGGTTGTCCTAGAACTCGCTCTTTAGACCAGGCTGGGCTCGAACTCACAGAGATCTGCCTGCCTCTGTCTTCCTCTGCCTCGGGAGTGCTTGTATTAAAGGGGTGTGCCACGGTGGCCTGAGGTCCCACTCCCTGTATTCCATTTCTTAATCCATTTATCTCCTTGGACAGAGGATTTATCTCCATTTCACTTTCTGGCGCCCTTTTCCTCCTCAAAGATTTTTCCTGGCCCAGCTTGCTCCTTTCATTATATTTCTTCATTAGAGTTACCACCAATACCCACATGACGGAGTCTATATTAGGCTGTTTTGAGATTTCTTCTGCCAACAGAATTAATCCAAAACTCTTCACTTTGTCCTCAGGCAGATTCTTCCGACCAAGGCAAAAGGCAGCCACTCCCTTAACCAAAATATTACAAGAATGATTTCTAGGCAACATACTAAAATTCTTCTCTGAAACCTCTTGACTGAGCCCCCAACAGTTCAAAAAACTCTTAGCACCTCTATCTTCCATGCTCCAACTAGTATATTTTTTAAGCCCCTTAAGTAGTGCTTAAAGCATTCTACTGCTTTTCAAACCCAAAGTATCAAAGTCCAAATTCCTCCAAACAAACACACAGTCAGGCCTATCACAACAATACCCCACTACTGATACCAACTTCTCTCTTAGTTAGGGTTACTTTGCTGTGAAGAGACTCCATGATGACCACAACTCTTATAAAGAAAACAATTAATTGTGGTGGCTTGCTCACACTTCAGAGGTTCAGTTCATCATGGAGGGGAGCATGGTGGCATGCAAGCAGGCATGGCACTGGAGAAATAGCCATGTGTCCTACAGCTCGACTCAGAGGCAACAGGAAGTTAACTGACACACTGGCAGTATCCTAAGTATATGGAACCTCAAAGCCCACCCCCACAGTGACACATATCCTCAAACAAGGACACACTCACTCCAACAAAGCCACACTTCCTCCATATGAGATCATGAGACTATGGGATTACAGATTATGTTTATGTTTGAGGTCAGAATCCATATTTAGGGTTCCCCACTCCCCTACTCCAGACAGTATTTACTCTAGGAAGGGAACTGATGTCCTCTTGCTCTCTCCTTTGGGCTTCTCCTGTGACCTGCNGGGAATGACAGAGAGTTTGCTGAGTACTGTAGTCAATGAGGAAAAGTGGGCTCAGGGAGGAATTTCATTGTAAATGTGTCTATAGTCCAAGTGTATGTTCCCAATAACACTCTACCTGTTTCAGATGGTGCCTTGCAGCACACAAGGAAACTGAGCCTGGAACTTGACTAATAAGGACTTTGAGTCATTTGGCATAGATGGATATTATAATGTGCCCAGGAGGGCACAGGGGAGTGGACCAGTTAGGGAGGTGTTGCTAAGTAGGAGGTACCCAAGGACATTTGTTTATCAGCACAAAAAATCAATCTGAAGGTCAGAGAAGTGGAGCAGGATTTAAAATAGAAGAAGAATGTTCTAGAGAAACAGTGACCTGAGAGGAGCACTAGGCATCCTTGCCAGAAGCCGGNAGGATACCCTGCCTACCACAGACCATTGTGTTCCTGTTTCTTCTGTCTGAAAACAGGCCAGGCTTAGGCCTGAAAGTGTCTGTGCTTTTCCTTTGCAAGCCATGTGGCTCTACCTGGTGACTCTCCTGGGCCTGTGGACCCTTCTGCGCTTGTTCAGGGAGAGGCAAGTGGTGAGCCATCTCCAAGACAAGTATGTCTTCATCACGGGCTGTGACTCGGGCTTTGGGAACCTGCTGGCCAGACAGCTGGACAGGAGAGGCATGAGGGTGCTGGCTGCATGTCTGACAGAAAACGGAGCTGAGGAACTGAGGAAGAAGACATCAGACAGGCTGGAGACAGTGATCCTTGATGTCACCAAGACAGAGAGTATTGTGGCAGCCACTGAGTGGGTGAAGGTTCATGTTGGGAACAGAGGTATCATTGAGATTGCTATGTGTGTCTATTGGTTTGTTTCTCTGTGTGAAGGGGTCTTCCATCCACACTCTCTGGCAAGCTTCCTGAAGGGGTTTGGGGGACTTGAAATACCAGCAGTCTCTTGGTCTCCCCTGAAGTACACCTGAGCACTTTCTCTCTCTCAGCTCCTACCTGCTGTCTCCCAAACTCTCTGGTCTTGGTAAGAAGGTGCCCTGGGGAAGATTCACCTTCTCACGTTCCTTCCTGTCTGTGCTCTGTCATCTTTTCTATGCAGAAAACCTAGACTGCTGGATGCTGGTTGCCAGCTTAGAGCAGGGCCCCTTTCCAGAGGAGAGGATGGGACTTGGCCCTGGGCTATGTGCCCAGGGTATCTGGGGCCATGCTGCAGTGGATCTCCTGTGTCAGCAACATACTTGCTCTTACTTGTCACCTGCCATCCTCTGTGGAGGGAGACAAGATGGTTCCTGTGTGCAGAGCAGGCCACAACAAGATTAAGGACAGACTTGGGAAAGTAAGATACCAGGAAAGGGTAACTCTTCTCTCATCAAGCTGGTAGTGTTAACTGTAATGGGACAGAAGAAGAACTTTGGTTTATAAGAAATCTAAGGATAATTTGAAAACATGGTGATTGTTCAGAACAGTGGANCATGTAGAGTCACAACAATTAACCTACAATTCAGCACGCAGTGGATAAAAACTAGTAACATCTTAACCTGTATGCATTAAAATAAATGCACTCTTTTCACTTAAAAAAAGTCAGCAATTTTTACCTCCTCAACATATCTTTGATAATTTTATTTTGGAGACATGGTTTCTCTGTTTCTTGACTGTTTTGGAACTAGCTCTGTAGACCATGCTGGCCTCCAACTCAGAGATCAGTCCTCCGCTGTCTGCCAACTGCTGGGATTAAGAGTATGTGCCACCACTGCCTGGTTTGCATGGCAATACTTAATGAAGTAGAAAAATTTAACCATTTACAAAGGCCCACTAATGTAACCATATCTTGGGGTCAGAAGCTGGGAATGTTTGGTACATTTGTGTTGGTTTTAGCTTGGGTTGTTGGGATAGGATCTTGATACGGAGCTGGCCTTGAACCCATGATCTTTCTGCCTGAGCCCCTCTTGTACTAGGATTGCATGTATGTGCCACCACCCACATCTTGTTTACTACATTCATGATCCTTAGCACTGTCCTGTAATCAGTTTTCCTTAGCTTGTGTTGGGATCCTAACAACAAAATACTTTAGTTAAAACAGTTTGCATCTCCAGAAGCTCAAGGTCTAGATTTGGACTGATGTGGCACGTGGCTTTTGGGGCCAGTTCTTCAAAACCAACAAGCACCACATATAGCCTTAGATCAAGTAACCCCAGCTGACCAGGCACAGTGGTTGAAAATGAAGACAGTGCTGTTGAGGTGTACAGCACTGACAGGGTGGTTGCTTGAAGATCTGTAACAGTCACTGAAAGAGACAAGTGATAGTGTCCTGTGGATGAGTGGCAAGAGAGGACTCTGGGGGCTGGAGAGGTGGCTCAGAGGTTAAGAGCACTGACTGTTCTTCCAGACGTCTTGAGTTCAATTCCCAGCAACCACATGGTGGCTCACAACCATCTGTAATGAGATCTGGCGCCCTCTTCTGTATACATAATAAATAAATCTTTAAAAAAAAAGAGAGAGGACTCTGTTTTCTGGGACAGAATGTGGAGTTAGGCTGTAGTAGCATTACCTGCTCCCTCAGGTTTTCCCTGTATTTCGTAATCACCTCAGGGAAGTTGCTCAGTGTTGCTGCTGTACATGCCAAGCCATGTAGGTCAGAAGACACCCTCAGGTGTGAGTGCTGTTTATCTTGATTTTTTTTTTTTTGGTGTGGTTTTTATTTGCTTGGTTTAAAAAAAAAATATCTCCCAACAGGGATTCACAGGCTTGTTGAGGTTACTGGGCTAGGAGCTTCCTGTCTAGGCTTCCCCAGTTGCGGGATTACAATTATGCCACCATTGTCAGCTTTTTATGGGGGTTGTGGCACTCCAACACAGATCTTCATGCTTGGGAGGCAAGTACTATACACACTGAGCCATCTCCCAGGACTCGTTCTCCTATCTTTCTTCGACACTTGAAAGACAAAGGCAGCACTGTGTAAACTGCTCAGAGATATCTGAAGATACAACTGAAAGAGTAAAATATCTTCAAGGATGGGAATATTGTGTAAAACACAATCATTGTTTTATGGTCTCCAGATAAACAGGGTCACACCATGTCTTCAGAATCTGTTCTTAGAATCAGCAAGTGAGAAGTGTGTGCTTCTTGCTTCCCAGGCAGGGATCTGGGCCATGAAGACTTAAAGGAGAAAGGTGTCTATGCTGTGATCCTAGAGCCTCTGAGATGGGGTCCCCAGCCCTGATGATACCATGCTGTTCTTCATTGCATCCTGCTCTCCAGTACACACATGTCTAAGTGATCTTACCTTGTTGAATATGCATTTCATACATAACTATACCCATGTTGTGTGACTCTCTCTTCTTCCCACTGTCCTCAGGTCTCTGGGGCCTGGTCAACAATGCTGGCATTTCCACCCCCTTGGGTCCCAGTGAGTGGCTGAACAAAGAGGACTTTGCAAAGGTACTGGATGTGAACCTGTTGGGCATGATCGAGGTGACCCTGAGCATGCTGCCCTTAGTGAGGAAGGCAAGAGGCCGTGTGGTCAACGTCTCCAGCATCATGGGCCGAGTGTCTTTCTGTGGTGGTGGTTACTGCATCTCCAAGTATGGTGTAGAGGCCTTCTCGGACTCCCTCAGGTATTGGACATGGATGTGGGTTCCTGAGGGAAGCTTTGGCAGGGGCTTATTTAATCATGGCCTTTAGGATGCCATCATGGAGGGGACACTCTCTGGTTTTGGGGTTCTCTCCCTGTCTCCTTGTTGGAGATAGGTGATCATTCCCTGGGAACACATTTCCAGTAAGAGCAGCCTGAGACAGGGGCTCAGTTCATCTTTTTTTTATTTTAGACAGGGCCTCATTATATACCCTTGGCTGTCCTGGAATTCACTATGTAGACCAGGCTGGCCTCAAACTCATACAGATCTATCTCCTGAGTGCTGGAATTAAAGGAGTGTGTCAGGATGAAAGCTGTTTGCCACCATCCTGTCAAGTTCAGTTAATAGTATCCTGCTTGGGGATGGAGAGATGGCTCAGCAGTTAAGAGCACTGACTGCTCTCCCAGAGGACCCAGGTTCAATTCCCAAAACCTACATGGCACCTAACATCTGTCTATAGCTCCAAGATCTGACACCCTCAGAGAGATATACATGCAGGCAAAACATAATGCACAGAAAAGATAGTATCTTTGTTGTTAGCTTTTTTTATTACCTACAGTGGCTGCCCCTTAAGCAATGGCTTCTGCCACATGGGCCACAGCCTGAGGGAATCCTATTCCCTTAGGCACCGACTCTTTCAAATCTACTAAGGGAAATTTTATCTAAATCTAAAGAACTCACAATTCGAGGTTTGAGGTGGAATTCTGCTTGCTCAGAGAGGTTGAATAGCAAGTAGCTAACCTCCCTTTGCTGGCATCTTCCAAAGAATCCAGTGTCCTCTCAGCCCCCACTTTGTAAACCCTTGCTTCATGTGGCTCCTCCTTACCACTTCCTGTCAGCTACTTGCTGGCTCAGCCTCCTGCTCTCAGGTTAATTTTTTAATCAAACACATCTTCAAATTGTTAACAAGAGCAGTAGGGGAAAAATGCAACATACTTTAAGATAATATTTCACAACAATCTTGCTCTGGAGGAGGGTGCACACGCAGAACATTTTTTGAGGTAAAGTCAGACATATGGTAATTTGGGAAGAGTCCAGACCATTGTGACCTTTAATGATGTTCAACTTGAGAATAACCTTGAGGTGGGCTGAGAGTCTCACTCAGATCAAATAGTAGTTTCTAGACTCTTGTTAGAATCCGTAGTCAACTCATTCTAGAATCACAAGAAGGCATTCCCCCAGACCTTAAAAAACTCTGGCAACTGAGAAATTGAAAGAGAGAGGAGAGAGAGAGAGAGAGAGAGAGAGAGAGAGAGAGAGAGAGAGAGACTGACTGACTGTGGAGCCACTTGGAGCAGCTATCTCTGGTTCCTCAGTGGTGACCAGAGTAGTTATCAGATTTGGGGCCCTATAGTAAGGGTCCAAGAGGGAACCTAGCATCCTGATTAGGAAGGCTGGTGGGAAAATCTGTCTGTCTCAGGCTCTGGGTGGCCACTGACTGATGGAATGTCCTGTTGGTTGTTACTAGACANAAGGAGGAGTCATATGATACAGGCAGGAGGCGGAGCGNGTGAGCACATGCAGGCACCTAGAGAGCCTGAGCACCATGGACAAGAATGTACTCCATGATCTTTGCAAGGCAAATTGGAAGAGATTGAATCAGGGGAGCTCTTTGTGCCAGGCAACCTGTAGGCTATGGAGAATGGAGTGAGGGTAAATGTAAGACGCTAAGAAAGCCAGAGAATGGCTGTAGAAAGATACTTACAGGAGCCATGGGGGAGCTGGCTGAGAGCTTCCTGGGACAGGCTTGGGGGAGGGGCAAACCTGAGAGTGAGGAGGAGGTGACTTAGACAAGGGTGACCCTTTGTACCCAGAGTGTGTAGAGAGGTCTTACCTGGAGTCTAGGTTTCAACCAGTGAGCTACATACACCAAATACTTAGTGTGACATTCAAAAGCACAGAGGCAATGCGCTCACCACAGTTTCATTCCCATCTATTGCACATCCCGGATCCAAAGCTTGTGACCTCTCCTCACCACAGGCTCATGTTGGCATGTGACTGTACTCTTATTGTGAATTTGCTCACAGACAGACCTCTGAAGTCCTTGATGTCTGTCTGTCTTGCAGGAGGGAACTCTCCTATTTTGGGGTGAAGGTGGCTATTATAGAGCCTGGAGGCTTCAAGACTTGTGTGACCAGTAGTGACATGCTATCATCAAATGTGAAGATGCTGTGGGACCAGGCCAGCTCAGAAGTCAAAGAGGTCTATGGCAAGAAGTTTTTGTTATCCTGTGAGTGGATTTTGGGGACCCAAGCAAACATGAGTCTAGAATCCTGAGTCTCATGTTAGTGTTGAGTGCAGTCATCCCAAGATGTTTCTTCTAAAATAATCATGTTTAGATCTGTTTCCTTGGTACCAGGTGGGCATCTCACCACATAGAGAGGTCCTGGCTTCTAGAACATAGAGTGCTGTTTAATTTGAACCTCTTATTATCATGACATGAAAGTGAAACCTGAGTCAGGAAACAGTGATGTTCTATGAGCCTGGGCTGTTTCCCACTGTTGTGGAGACCAGAAAGGGCTCTGAACAGAGACCCAGGTGGCAAGTGTGCAAGCTTCTTCCTTGAACCTGAGTTGTGTTCCCTCTGAGGACCTGGGACAGGCTAGGCTTGGGCATGGCTTCTGATGTGGGAGGCATGGGTTCTAGAGAAACTTCCCTCTATGTTGGTCTAGAGCAGGAGTGGTGGAGGTCAACACCAACTGAATCGCTTCTCATTCTGCATAGATCTGGCAATGATAAAGTCAGTGGAACAAATGTGCAGTGAGGACCTCTCCTTGGTGACGGACTGCATGGAGCACGCGCTGACTTCCTGTCACCCTCGCACTCGATACTCAGCTGGTTGGGATGCCAAGCTCTTGTTCCTCCCCATGAGCTACCTGCCCACCTTTCTTGTGGATGCGGTAGTCTACTGGACATCCATGAAGCCTGCCAAAGCTTTGTGAAGCCTACATCTGTTTCTGTAGTTGGGGGTATATGAGTATAATGTGAAGGAGGGGATCCTCAGGAGTAGGAAGATTCCTGGGCTCAGTACAACCTTGTCGTTGGGAGCGACATCCATAGGTGCCTGACTCTTCTTCCCTCAGTATGAACATTGAGCCACAGGTGAGACTGCTATGTTTAAACAATGATTCCCAATATGGCTAAAAATAGAAAATGATCTTCCATGTCTCAGGGTCAACTATTATACTTATTTTATTATTAAAGATTTGTTTTTTATTTATCTGCATGCACATGTGTCTGCATTCCATGTGTGTAGGAGGAACCATAAGAGTCCAGGTCATTGCATCCTCTGGAACTGGAGTTACAGGAAGTCTTGAGATACTCACTGTGGAGTTGGGAACAACTAGAAGAGAAGCAGCTGCTCTATCAGCTGCCCCTATGCCTAACCTCTTTATTATTTTTTTAGGTAGTTAGTTTGAGACAAGATCTCACTATGTCACACAGGTATATCATGTTCTTCTGAAGCTCTAGCCTTGCCATAGCACATCTGACTTAGCTCTAAAGTCCTGACTAGCTGAGGTGAGGGAATGTAGAAAGGACAGACACACAGACACATATACAGAACAGCTGGCATCCAGTGGCTTGCCTGTGCTCTGATGGAGCCTCAGCTACTTCTACTGAAACCTGCCTCTTCAGCATGTCTATTATGAACAGCAAAGGGGAAGAGGCTGGCAGGTCTCTATAGGAGGTCTGAAGGCAGCATCTCAGGCTGGAACCTCCAGGAAGCTGCAGTTGCTAGTTTTCTCCAGACTGATCAATCATAAATATACACCTGAACTTGAACCAGAGGTAGAAGGCTTTGCCAATTCTGAGCCTGACCCATACAGGGAAAGGCTTTGAAATTTTTCCTTGGATCTGAGGCCTTGGTCTTTGTCAAGCTGGTGCCTAGGTCACCAGTACACATTCACTCAGGACACACTCACTCAGGGCTTTCTTCTTCCCTACGTCTCTAGTGCTGAGAATACAACAGCGTGCCAATACGCCTTGTTGTTATTTTATATTTGATCTCTACTTACAAACACTAATATTACACATGATAATAGAACAGCATGTTATAGTTCAAGCAATTCATAATTAAACTCACAATGAGTGTTGATTCCAGCATCAGAACATAGAAGGAACAGGATGTCCAAGATGTGAAGGAGCTAAGAGTCTCCAAATGCTCCTGTGTAGTTCATTCNGATCAGCCCACATTCTCCTTGCAAAGAGAGCAAGAGCAGTGCAAGGTGGTTCACTCCCACAATGTTAGCATTCTGCAAAGTTGAACAGGAGAATCATTGTGAGTGGAAGGCAGGCCTGAATCTGAAGCCTCCTGGATTCACACTCCCGCTACACCCACAGGAACACACACACATACACATACACACATCCATTTCACAAACAACTTTATACACAAATCACATTTTAGAAAAATCAATGGCACTTGTCCACTGTGTAGACTGTGAGGAGCTGATCAGGAGGGTTGCACTCATCTAAGAAGTTCTTTCTGGAGCATCAGGAAAGTGTAAGCGTACAAGTTGTTGCCCTCCATACTGGGCTCCACTAGGCGAAGTGGCAGGGCCAGCACCTAGGACAGATCTTTGGACCTAAGCATGGGTAATGACTCAAGGGCCTCATGATGTGACTGAGCAAAGTGTAATTAGAAGGAAGTGTCCTGTAAAGTGGTCCACATCCATGTGCTACACCCTTGGAGGAGCCCGCTTTCCTCCTCCTTCCAGACTTCTTTGTAGGGTGAAGACTGGAGTCTACTCAGAGGGACATGGGTTCACTGGAGAAAAATGTACCTTCATTCTCCCTTTGTTAAGGAGGTTTTTATGTCAGGAGGCAAGTTGGCCCGAGGGGCAGGTTTCCAAGGGGAGGGTCAGAATACTAAGTTTAAGCTACACAACCATAACATATATGCTGAGGGCGTAGGTCAGATCCGTGTAGGCTTCCTGATTGTTGGTTTAGTCTCTGTGAGCTCTTATAAGACCAGGTTAGTTGATTTTGTAGGTTTTCTTGTGGTTTCCTTGACCCCTCTGGCTCTACAATTCTTCCTCCTCATTTTCTGTAGGATTTTCCAAGGTTGGCCTTAAGGTTTGGCTGTTGGACTCTGAATCTGCTCCTATCAGTTGCTGGATGGAGCCTCTCTGATGATGATTATGCTACACTTATATCCGTGATTATAGCAGAGTATCATTAGGAATCATTTCATTCCATTTTTTTTGTTGTTGTTGTTGCTGTTGATACTGTTTGCTCTAACCTAGTTCTCTGGGTTATTTTAGTAAGATTGTCATTTTTACTATGTTAATCCTACCTATCCACGAGCATGGGAGGT
>LZPO01066436.1:143812-156281 GCA_001675575.1 Neotoma lepida | reverse complement strand
GCTGCTGGACTGCAGGAGCCTGGGAGGGACACAGAAAAACTTTCTCCTACAGAATATGGCATTTAAAATGTTTTAATAATGTAATGCTTTTCATGACAGTAAGACATGTTTGCTCCTGGCAGCACTGATTTACTTCAGAGAATATGATGGGCATTGAAGAAATTCTGTATGGAGTTTGCTTTTTTTATAGTAGAAGCTAGCCATTTGGGAAAAAAAACTGCCCTTGCCTCAATTGCTAACAGTCCAAACTGGACCAGCAGGAGACAAAAAAGTGACTGCCAAACTTTGCCAAGACAAGGTAGGACAGTCCTTCAAAATTCCCTATGTCTCATAAATATTGGTCAGATATACTAGGCCTGTAGGCCAAAGATGGATGTCCCAATGTTACAGAAAGTCTTTGGGTCAATGTCCAGGCAGCCNGATATGCCTGTCATTAGGTAATATTACACTCTTCTGGAGTCTTTGATGGAGTTAAANACTAAATAATTAGACTTAAAGTTTTCTTTAGTTATGATAAAAGGTAAATTAGGTATAAAACTTTCAATTCACAAAGATGAAGTATATAGTAGAGCATTTTCTCAAAATTTGCCAAATNCAAATAGACTGAATATTATAACTGTAATTCTTACTTGATAACTGTTTTTGTTATATATAATTTTACTATGTTAAAGTTAAAACCTTCCTTTTTAATTAGACAGAAGGGGGATATGCTGTGGAACAATCTTTCTGGACACTGTGAATATTTGTTGTTCTCATTGGTTTACTACAGGGCTAACTGGCCAATAACTAGGCAGGAAGAGGTTAGGTGGGAGAGCCAAACTGAGAGAATCCTGGGAAGAGAGAAGGGTCATGGGAGTGTTGGAGAGATGCAGAGGATGCAGGAGATGAACTTGCCATGCTGAAAAATGGTACTGCCACATGGTAAAACATAGATAAGAAATATGAGCTAATTTAAGATGTAAGAGCTAGTTAGTAACAAGCCTAAGCTATTGGCCTAGCATTTATAACTGATAATAAGTCTCTGTGTGGTTATTTGGGAGCTGGCTGGTGGGCAGAGAAAGTCCATCTACACACATGACCATGTTTGGATTGTTGCTTGGGTGCTAGGCATTGAGACTCAGGTCCTTATGCACAGGAAGCATTGTTACCTATGGAGCCATTTCCCCAACTCTCAACATATATTTTTAAAATTAGAATAGTTTTCTTTTGAGGGGCATGGGTTTCATTATGTAGCCCTGGCTGACCTCCAACTCAGAGATTCACCTGCCTCTGCCTCCCAAGTGATGGGATTATAGGTATATGCCACCATATCCAGGCTTAAAATTAGTATTAGTACTCTTGTTTACCAATAAGAACTTTTATACACACACAAAAACACACAAACACACACACACCTACCTTTCTTATAATTTTATATGGGATTGTTCTATTTCAAGACATAAATGAGCTAATATTTTTCCTTCTTTCTAGAAATCCTTTAACTGCCAAAAAGTTAACTAAATTTTCAAACCCTTGAAGAATGTGTACCCTTTTAGGTATTGTTATTGTAATCATGTCAAACATCAGGAAAGAAGGAGGCTTAGGGGACTGGTTTGACATCACACAGGCACCAAGTGGTAATCTTTTGGTTCATTTGTTCAGTGTGTCTGAATGTGATACCATTAGACACTTTGTTGTACAGCTATCATGGGAATTTACTTAGTGATATAGACCTGGAATACACGGAAATACAGAGAAATCCTTCTGGAAGACGGTAGGGTTGGCAGGGTAGTTTGTGAACCTCTGTGAATCTTTNCATTAAAACGAGCAAGTATGAACCAGACAAAATACAATGTTAGCGTATGTCCAGGGTCTTTAATAGAAGACATGGGTGGAGGAATCAACCTCAGGTATAAGATCTGTATGGCGTGAAGATCAGAGAGGAAGCAAAGAGAAACAAAACCTTAACTGAGGCCCTCGGAATTATATAGCACCAAAACCCAGCAGGCCTTCACTTAAGAGGACTTGGGGCAGTTTTAGATCTGCAGCTGAAACTAGTGGAAGTTTTGATCTAATGAACACTGGGAGAAAGTAAGCATTTCTGGAATCTTCCTCTTCCTCACTTTTCCTTGGACAATCTATCTTGCCCAGGCTAGACTTAAACCTCTAGAATGACATCATTCTCTTTTCTCAGCCCCACAAATGTAAGCCAGAAATAAAGGTATGCACCTCTTCAAATTTCCATTTATTTATGCATGTACTTGTGTGTGTGTTTGTGTGTGCCCACGTGTGAGTGTGTGGGATATGCNCACCTGTGTTTGCCATGGTATGTGCATGGACAACTTGTAAGAGTTCATTCTCTCCTTCCATCATGTGGGCCAATCTTGGCAACAGCAATTTGCTCCCTGAGCCTCACCCCTGCCCTCTTGGTTGGTTCTGAANGGAGAAAGAATAGAAGCTGAATGATTTCTAGAGTCCGCTGACAAAATTATCTTTCAGAAAAGGGCCCTATACAGAGGATAAACTTCGAGAAGTAAACCCCAAATTTAGTAAAATGAGGGATACCACATTTGGTTGTCAGTGATAGGCTTGTAATAGAGGAGAAGAATTGAGAGTAAATCCTGATTTGGGGGAGGTTTATTTGTTGAAGAAGTATGTGAAAGCTGCAAATGGAAAAGACAGAAAGCAAGTTGTTGTGGGATATTTGAAAATGTGTGAAAATGTATTGCTATGATCAGTGTAATAAAAAGCTGAATGGCCATTAGCTAGGAAGGAAGTATGGGTGGGGCTTCTGGGCAGAGAGAGATCTCTGGGAAGAAGAAGGCATAGTCACTAGCCAGACGGGGAGGAAACACCATAGGCAGTACAGAGANATGAGGTAACGAGCCACACGANAGAATGTAGATTAAAATAAATGGGTTAACAAGTTATAAGAGCTAGTGGGACAAGCCTAAGGTAAGGCCAAGCTTTCATAATTAATAAGTCTCTGTGTTGTTATTTGTGAGCCAGCACCCCAAAGGAAAGTCCAACTACAGAAAGTAACAAATAAAGAAAAACCCACCAGAATTAGTTGATTTCTCAATGAAAAACTCTGAAAGCCTGAAGAACCTGGGGCAATGNATTCCAAGTCCTAAGAGACTATGGCAGCAACCTAAGATAACATTTCCAGCAAAACTATATGTCATGATTGAAGGATAAAGAAAAGCTTACCATGATATAAACATCCTAAAACAATTTGTATCCCNAAAAAATAACAAACAAACCTAAGGGAAATACAGGAAGCAATAATTTGGGCTGAAGAAAGAAATGAGCATAGCAGAGAGACTGTGGAGAGAGAAATATGAAGCCATAACTATTAAAATTTAAAGTACCACTGAGAAAACAAACAACACAAAAATTCAACACTACAGTGACTACTGTTAACACACATTTCAGTAATAACTTTAAATATCAATGGACTCAATTNTCCAATCAAAAGATACAGGCTGACTGAATGGATCAACTAGCAAAATCCACCTATCTGTTGTATATGNGAAACATAGCTTTAAAGACAGAGACTGCCTTAGAGTAAAAGGGTGGATAAAATTATTTGAATCAAATGGAACCAGGAAGCAAGCAGGCATCAATATCCTAGTATCTGACAAAATAGACTTCAAACTAAATTAATCTGAAGAGATAAAGAGGGACATTTCATTCTAATCAAGGGAAGAGTTAACCAAGAAGACATACTACTATAAACATATATGCACCAAACTCTGGTGCACCCAATTCCATAAAAAATGTACTACTGGATTTACAGACAGAGATTAACACCAACTCATTAATAGTATATAATTCCACTAACACACTTTCTCTAATAGGTGATTTATATGAAAAAAAAAAGATTGAGAACATCAGAATAAGNCAACGTCATACATGAAATGGACTTGAAAAATAGCTACAGAATGCAGCACACAAACACCAAAGAATAAACATTCCACTCAGCAGCACACAGAAAGTTTTCTAAAATAGACCACATCCTGGAACACATACCAAATCTTTACAAATTCACAGAGATTGAAATAACTCGTTGTAGCCTATCTGACCACAAGCAATCAAATTGGATGTCTGAATGTAGAAGAATGCAAATAAGTCCTGCCCCAAATTATCAGCCTGCACAAAATTCAACTCCAGCTGGATCAAGAACCTCAAGATAAGGCCAGATATACTGAATTTTATAGACCAGAAAGTGCGGAATAGCCTTGAATTCAGTGGCACAGGAAAAGACTTTCTGAAGAGAACACGGATAGCACAGGAACTAAGAACAACAATTAATAAATGAGACCTCATGAAACTGAAAAGCTTTTGTGTGGTAACGGACACCATCTTTCAGACAAAGCATCAGCCTATAGAATGGGGAAAGCTTCTACACACCTGATAGAGGACTAATATCTAACATATATAAAGAACTCAAAATGTTGGACATTAAGAAAACAAATAACCCAATTAAAAATAGGGTACATATCATAACAGAGAGTTATCCAAAGATGAAACACAAATGGCTGAGAAACACGTAAAGAATTGTTCAGCATCTTTAGTCATCAGGGAAATGCAAATCAAAACTATTTTGAGATTTCATCTTAAACCAGTCAGAATGACCAAGATCAATAAAACAAAGGACAGCTCATGNTGGAGAGGATGTGGTGTAAGGGTAATACTCACCNNTTGCTGGTGGGGATGTAAACTTGTACAACCACTGTGGGAATCAGTGTGGTGGTTCCTCAGGAAACTGGGAATAGATCTACTTCAAGACCCAGCTGTACCACTCATGGGCATGTACCCAAAGGACTCTACATCCTACTACAGAGACAAACCATGTTTGTTGCTGCTCTATTCATAGTAGCCAGAAACAAACTAGATGACCATCAACAGATGAATGGATAAAGAAAATGTGGGCTATTTGAACAATGGAATATTACTCAGCCATTTAAAAAATGAAATCATGAAATTTGCAGGTAAATGGATGGAGCTAGAAAAAAATCATCCTGAGTGTGGTAACCCAGACCCAAAAAGATGTGTGTATTCACTTTTATGTAGGNATTCGCTGTTAAGTCTTTGATAAGCAGACTACAATCTCTATAATCACAGAGGTTAGGTATAGANTAGTGGACTAGGAAGGAAGGATAGATATCCGTAGGAAGAGGACATAGAACAGATTTCTATGAATGATTANGGGAGAATGGAATAGGAGGATCAAATGGTGGCAGGGAGAGGGGACTAAGGACAGGAAACTGGGGAAGGAAAGATAAAAATAAGGGCCATCTGAAGGGTCACACCTTAGACACTTCTTAAAATATATACATATATGAAATAAATCTAAATTGGACTGACCAAATAATAGGAAAGACAATGCCCCAATTAGACTTCCCTTGCCACTAAATGAAACCTCTAGTTCCAGGAATGGGTTACATCTAATTGAGTTTTTAGCCCAGGGGCCCCATGGGAACTTCTAAACGACCCAGGCTATTGCCAAGGTTATTGGTTGTTCTCCATATACTCATAGTAAGGCTAAATTGCTGAAGACAACATGTAGACAACTCAATGAACATGGAGAAGTTGAGCTGGGACCTATGTAGACCCTTCACAGCCCACCCCCGGGCACACACACACAGACTAGTGTTTATAGTACTGGAAGGTACTCTGTATACTACCTGAGGAGAAAGATAAACACCTACTCAGCTACAAAACCCATGGTCTATAGTGATGACTCGCCTGCAAGATATGCTGGTGTAATAGTGGCACAAAAGTTGTGTGACACAGCCATATCCGACATGAACGGAAAAAGTCACAAAGTCAGCACAGTTGCTTGACAAAGATCCAGCAAAGCTGAACCACATGATGGTTGCAGTGCCACATTTGGTTTTGATCTCTGTGCATTGCATACTTGGGGGACTTTTAATACTTGTACAATTTGGGGATATTAGATTGATGGGAAATTTCTTATGAATCATTTATGCCTTCTCCCAGGAATACTGCTTCTAAGCTTCCCCAGGAAAATCCTGAATATACTATTCCCACTTCTAGGGAGATATACTTATCTACTTGGAGGTCTTCCTTATGCCCTGGAGGTTGTGACATACATAAAGAAGCCAGAGGACTCCTTATGAGACTCTGAGATACTCTTAAAACATTTGTTCCATACTTACTCAGGAACAAGACAATCAGAACAAAGTAAACTTACAAGGTCAACAGTATTTGGTGGGCTAGAGGAGTTGGCAGATCAGATTACAAGCCTCTTCCCACTGTACACTCAGGCAATTATGTGGCATATATAGCAACAATGTTAGATTAGCTTTGCCCTACATAGGGATTTATCTTGATGGGCAAAGAATGGTATGGAAAGATGATTAAAGAATGAGGTGTCAGGGCCTCCCTTTGTTAAAAAAGTTAACTGTGCAGAGCCACTGTGGAGTCTTATGACCTAGGAGCAAAAAATGCCAGGATTAGATGTGTGAATAAATTCTATAAAGATATAAAATATAAACATTGTATTATGCCAGAAATTGAATAATAACTGCAGCAGCTTTGGCCTGAGTTTTTCTTGGGCACTCTGACCATTAAGAGTTAATAATACACTCCTCAGGCAATCTTCCCAGGCTGGCTTGGAGATTTTCTTTCTGTCTAGTGTCCTTGAAGTCACAAAAGCTGGCAGCCTGAGAATGGGCTGTCATATGCCTCCAGATTCTTAAAAATTGGTTTATGGGTTGATGAGTGAAAATGATTGTAAAAAATTAATTTGTTTATCAATGATGACTAAACTTGAGGGAAAATGTAAAAGATAACTCTGTTCTGTCACAGTTTATCAATGATGACTAAAAGATAGGAAAGAGAAAGTGAAACATGAGTCTGAAAACAAAAAAGANATGATCTATGTTTTGGAACAATNCAAATCGCTCCCTGCCTACTTAATTCTGCACAAATAAAGAAGCACTATGTCTGCTAATCAGTTAGGCTGTGAGACTCTTCAACAACCAATGGCCTGACTCAATCTTCCCTCATTGACTCCTTACCTCCTCTCTGGGACCTGGCCACCACAGGGGATGGCCCCAGCAGTTGTGTGAGTAACCAATCACTATCTGATTGGAATTAAGGGCCACTCCATGAGATGGAACCCATCCCTGATACTGCTCGGGTGGCCAAGAACCTGAGACTACATATTCCAAGGTCATAGGGGAAAATCAAATACTAATATTCTCCAAATGGAACATACCAATAAAATGACTCCTAACAACATTATGCTACACTCATAGGTCAGTGCCTTGCTCAGACATCATCAGAGAAGCTTTCTCCTGTAGCAGATGGGAATAAATACAGAGACCCACAATTGGACAATGTTGAGAAAATGTGAGACTTTAGAACACTTCATCCTTAATGGGATGTGTCCATCAAATCCCTTCAGGCCTCAGGGAACTCTGAAGAGGAGGAGGAAAGATTATAAGAGTCAGAGGGGATGGAGAACACCAAGGAAACAGGCCTTCTAGACACAACAGGACTGATACACATGAACTCACAGAAACTGTGACTGCATGCACAAGACCTACACAGGTCTTGGCCAGATAGGGTCCCAGTGCTGATGGGGGAAGTGGATACATGATCCCGCCCATTACTCATAAGCTACCTCCAATTGGTAACCACTCACAAAGGAAAAATTAGACAGTAATGGAGTCTCACTGGGTATACAAACCACACTTAAGGGCAGGTCCCATGCCCAGTGGTAGATGGCCAACAGAATACAAACTCAATGGTATTTTTGGAGGGCTTTTTCTTTTCTTTTTTTGTCTTACAATGCTTCATCTGAGCATTACTTATTGAATATTTTCCTTACAGATCTTTTCTTTATGTATTATGGTCCCAATTTTGTTTTAATGGGTTTTCTGTGTGCAAATGTGTATGCCTCAGCATCTGCACGTGTTTCTTGTATTTTTTTCTTTTNTCTGTTTTCTGTTTTGACCTATTCTGATTTTTTTGTTTTTATTTTTTCTTATTTTCTTCTTCTTCTTGTTTTCAGTGACTTTTATTCCAATGAAAGAGAAAATAAAGGGTCTGAATGGGAAAGTGGGAGCACTGGGGAAGAGCTGGGGGAGCAGAAACCATGGTAAGAATACATTGTGTGAAAAAAATCTATTTTCATTAAAAATAATAAATTTATGGGTGGGAAAATTAACTAACTAGTTAAAAATAAAGTCATGAAAGTCTTGAGAAAAAGGAAAAACAATGGAAAAGAAACATTTCTAATAAAGAGCAATTTTAAGAACATTGGATTTTCTTTGGCTAAAGGAGACCATTTTGGAACCATTGCTAATAGCTTAGTAAATTAGTAGTTTGTAGCTACGTTCATTTAACAGTTTTGTTGTTTTTCAGAAGAGCAGCAGTACTTCTTGGGTGTATGAATTGAAAGACTTGGGGATTCAGGACATCACGGCCACTAATGAGTCTCAATGTCTATGTTCCTAGAGGTTGAATCTTTTTTCAATCCTGGCAGGAGGGATTCTGAAAACTCTTCCATCTTAAGTTCTTGTAATGATTTGTTTAATAAGTAGCCAGGATAGACTTGGCTATCATTGTGTATGTGTATAGAAACAAACATGTCTAAGGTTAATTATTATCATTAATATTACTCGAAACATAACCTTGTAGGTACAAAGGACTGCTGGGGCACCATCAGCTGATTACAGACACATGTAGAAAACACTCACATGTGCATGAATTCTTTGCACCCCACCCAGCTTACCTATATTCCATTCTTCATTTACCACCCAGAACCACGTACTCCAAAAGGCCACATCCCTCAAGGGTTCCTTTAACTGATGCCCTTCTGTTTCAGCACACACTTGTGATCTTTGGAACCATAAAGCTGTAGATGTCTAAGAGGACCTCAGAGATTAGCAAGTCCTACCCACTTGTAGAACACATGGACACAAAGTCTCTGGCATCAAGGAGGTCTTCTGCTTCTTCTAACCTTCCCACCTTGGGGTCTGTTTAGTCAAAAGGCCATTTCCAACTCCACCTGGCAGGAACTAACACATTTCCTGGTTGTGCAGGGCACATCTTTTGTTTATATATTCATAAGTAGCCAAGTATTAATGTGTAAATGCTCATCTTCCTGGTCTTTGATAACATCTGTTGCTTGGGAATCTTGGTTAACATTAGGCACAGCTCAATACAGAGTAAAAATGCTCACACAGCATTAGGAAAGCGCATAGCATCTGGGCCCAGCAGCTGGTTATGTGTAACAGTAACTCAGCCCAACAGAAAAGCAAAGGCAACTTTTCTGTCCTAAACATTGACACATGTGCCCAGGCTATGAACTCAGATGTCTTATTAGACATTGATACATATNGATAAATAAGCTATTCTTTCTATTTTCACGTGCTGCTCAAAGTTCAAATGCCTGTCATCTTTCATCGGAGATAATTTCCAAGGAATAATCATTTTAGTCACTCATTTATGATACAGGTTGTACAAGGGCAGTTTTTGATAAGGCAAACTTAAGTAGGTTTAATGAAACAAAGTACTCACCTTCTTATTTGATAATTAAACAGAAAAGAAAAATGTAAGTCAGCTAGCTCAGAGAGAGAGTTACTGTGCAGCGGGCAGGGCAGAAGCCAAGAGGCACCTGTAGGAAGCAGTTGATCTTCCTTGCGTGACTGACATTTGCTCTGGACACACCTATTTTTTCACACATGGAATGCTTTCAGAGAGTNGATCTACACTCTTGTGGTTCTCATGATCTGAAAGTCTGCTGCTCTGGGCATGTGGATATCCTNAGCATTTTCCCATTCAGGAAGACATATGAGAGAAATCCCAGCAAGTTTGAGGCATCTGAAGTTTTGACCCTGCCAGCGCTATCCACATCTATTCACACTAGTGTCTGATTTTTAGCAGCTGGCCCCAGCAGGCAAANTGTGGAATCTCCAATGCCAGGAACCAGGGAACTCACCGAGACCGTCAAAGCCACGCAAATGAAGAGGGAGAGGACTGAGAGATAGATCTGGAGCCGCTTCCCACCAAACCGTTTCCTGAGGTATTCTGGCATGGTCATCACCTGCAGAGACAGACAGCAACAGGAATTCACCTCCAGCCTAGTGCATTCATATGGTTTTACATTTGCTCAATGACTTCAGGCAGCTAAGTACTATGCAAAACATCTTGGGGATACAGAGGCAAGAAAGACACAATTCCTCAGTAGAGTGATGATTATGGAAAAAACTCAGGCACCAGAGGCAGAATGACAATCTCTTCCTGGCTCTGATGTTTACTACGTATTATGATACTTTTGGCAAATGACAGTCTCTGAATTTCACTTCCTTAAAGTAGGGGGTTAGTGCAAAATATAAATAAAGTACCTGGATGAAACTCAACTAATATTTTTTATGATTTTACTAGTAATGCTGCAGTACAGGAAAAATAATATTTATAAATAATAAATNGTAATATAACCATATAACAAATTGATTATTGAGAATATTGTAAGTATACATTAGAGCATGTATTTATATGATTCCCTTTACTGAAAATAAGATTTACAAGTATGAACTTAGAGAAAAATCTTAACTTTCATGACTGAAGTAAGAGATTGCTCATGGGACAATAAGAGAATAAGTCATGTAGCGTTCTGTGTTTTTCAGAGTGATCGGGCTCATTATTTAATCTCTTCTGACATAAAATATGTTAATAAACACACACACATCCCTTTTTGTCAAAAACAAGAAGAGGGGTTCTTAGCAGGCTACCAATGGAGAGCNGCCCTGGAGAAATGGCCAGCTACAGCCAAGAACAGACACACATCTACTGGGGCATCTTCTGGGGCATGCACTCTAGAACCAAGGATAGCATCTTTCAACAGGTGCCGGGAGCCATCCCTGGCGGTGGATGGGTCCTGAAGAGGATGGAAGGAGTTGGTGGGGGAAGGAAGTGAGCCAGGCCATGGTGGTTAGGAGAATCTTGCAGCCTGACTGACTAGCAGCCAGAATGATACTTTATTTATACAGAATTTAGTAAGCAGGGATACATTTATGATGTTCCAAAACATAGATCATATAATTTTTGGTTTTAGACATGTGTTTCACTTCCTTTTGCTCATCTTTTAGTCATCATTAATAAACTATAACAGAACAGAATTATCATTTCCAATCATTTCCCTCAAGTTTTGACTTGTTTATCATTAATAAACAGAGTTATCATTCTTACTCATTAACCCCATAACCCAATTTTTAAGAATCTAGAGGCATATGACAGCCTGTTCTCAGGCTGGTAGCTTTGGTTGCTTCAAGGACACTAGACCAAAACAAAATCTTCAAGCCACCCTGGGCATTTTGCCATGTCCCAAGCAGTATATTATTAACTCTTAATGGTCAGAGTGCCCAGCAAAAATCCTCAGGCCAAAGCTGCTGCAGTTATTATTCAGTTTTGGCACAATACAATGTCTATATTCCATATCTATATACAATTTGTCTGTATGTCTAATCTTGGCATTCTGTTGTTCTTTGGTCATATGACATTACAGTGGTTCTGCATGAGCTAATATTTCTAAAAGAGGGAGGTCCTGACATCTCATTCTGTTATCACCTTTCCACTCCATACTTTGCTTATCAATATGTCTCTATGTAGGGCAGAGTTGTATGCCACAAAATTGTCTGAGTGTATAGTGGGAAGAGGCTTATAATCTGAATTTATAATCTAATCCTCTAGCCCACCAAATCTTGTTGACCTTTTAAAGTTTACTTTTGTTTTGAATATCTTATTCCTGTATAAGTACAGGGACAGATGTTTCAAGAATGTCTCATAGCCTCATGAAGAGACCTCTGGCTTTTTTATGTGTNACAACCTCCAAGGCTTAAGGAAGACCTTCAAGTAGATAAGGATATCTCCCTAAAAGCAGTGGAAATAGTATGTTCAGGACTTTCCTTGTGACACTTAGAAGCAGCATTCCTGGGAGAAGGCATAAATGATTCATAAGGAATTTTCCATCAATCCAATATCTCCAAATTGTACAAATATTAAAAGTGCCCCAAGTATGCAACAAGTGGTGATGAAAACCAAGGTGACATGGCAGGCATCATGCGGCTCAGCTCTGCTGGATCTTTGTCAAGCAGCTGCGCTGGCTTTCTGACTTCTGCCATTCCATTCAGATATGGCTATGCCAAACAGGGATATCAAGAATGATTAAATTTGCGACCTTCTGCAGAAGTGCAAAGGAGGGGCTTCTCATCCAGGGTAGGTTATCAGACAACCATCCTGAAGAAAGGCCATTTGAAGACCTGGTGTGTGTTCACTGAAGCATCCTCAAGCTATACAAGGCTCTGAAGCAATGTTTTCAAAGACAGGATGCCTGTATTAGTTCTCACACAGATCTCCTTCCTGATCAACCTGCACATCTCTGCATGTATGTCCTATAGGTACACACAAACACACAGACACACACACATACACACACGTATACACACACACA